>JAKWJD010001755.1:67375839-67564290 GCA_027705065.1 Solanum peruvianum
ATATAAAAATCTTTTTAGTCATTTTCTATATGAGACTCTCCTCTCAGTGTGATTTTTCATGAAAGTCAACTTTACTTTCTTTCTAACCATAGCTAAAAATGAGGAAGAAGAGAAGAACTTTATTTATTAGGATATGAGGGATGAAATTGATTCATCATTCTTACTGTTGTTGCGTGTTGCTTTGCTAAGAATTGTCTTCTATTTATAGGTACAAATTATTTTTTAAATAATTTGAATTACTGAATACTTAGTTGTCATGTGTACTATTTTGGCATAAAAAGAGGGTATATTATTATTCATCTTTTATTTCTAACATACTTAGAACAAAACTTTGAAAACTTGGTAGGACAACAAAGTTTGAGATTTTTTTCACAACTAGAATATTAAAACTAGTAGAGAAATTAGAATCAGAAACAGATTAGAAAAAAATAATATGAAATAATTTTCTTGAAGAAGTATTGTTGTTAATCTGTATTTAAAGAATCTTACTGATTCCAACAAACTTTGCAGAAACATGAAGTTACCAAAGTCTAATGAATCATTGAAGAACAGAAGAACAAAAATTAATTCACAAATCTAAAATTTGTATTCATACCAGAATTTTGAAAAACAGAAAGAAGATCTACCCCACTGAATGCACAGTGTCCCCTTATGAAAATTATTACCCTCTAGTATCCAATATTTGATTTGGAATATGTCCTCGCAAGATAGAATGGTCTCAATCATCAGTGTATTGATACCCAAAATGCTGGTGTCAGTGAGCCACTCGACGGCAATAAAGTACACTTAGAATACTAGATTTAGAAGTAGAAGAAGAAGTCTGTAAATCTTTAAGAAGAAGTCCATAAATTCTATCTTTAAAATGAGAGGAAAATTCTCAATTTATAGAAAAGAAAGGGTAGTGTGGAAAAGTTCTTATTTTGACTCACCGGAAAGATCACAAACCTTTAAAAAAGTCATAATCTTTCGAAAAGGTCATCACCTTTCATAAAAGTCGCAATTTTTCATAAAATCACAACTTTTCATAAAAGTCACAACTTTTCATAAAAGTCACAACTTTTCAGAAAAGTCGCAACCTTTTATAAAAGTCACAACTCTTCGTAAAAGTCGCAACTCGTTATTTTTCATTCACACCTTTTAAAATCCAAAATTTCCAACATGAATGCGGAATGACTCCAAGACAAAGAAACAGACAAGTATGTGTACTTTACTAGCAAGAATTAATTGCATCTATATAAGTAGGTTTTCCCTTGGACTTGAACTTATGTCGAATATACTCGATCAATCGGTAGATGTGATATTTTTGAACCGTCGATCTTTGGTTTATATCTAGACAACCATATTCACACAATTAACCCTTTACCATTTATGGTTCTTACGGTTGTGTTCATTTTATCCATGAACACCTCCAGGTTTCGTGATTGTACAGAGAGATGGGCTTTTGACTATCATCTTCTTTGAAGTGGCTTACACTTTACACTCACATAGGTGATTCCTAACCGTGTTATCGCATAGATACACTATTTGGTCAACTCAGCCAAACTTAGCAAATCATTAAAACCATTAAGTTTTATTAACTCATGAACAAGCCTTAATGTTGTATACTTGTCTTTGAGTATTGTCTTTATCATGAGAATGAATTGAGTTTGTTGACAATTTTGAACCGTCATTCACAACTTTGTTTTTCTCCTTAAATCTAGCTCTTGGGATCTTCAGTATGTTAGATAGAGTTACCGCCATGATGACTTGTCCTAAGCCGTAAATCTATTCCCTTAGATGATCTTTCAACTTTTTCTCTACTTAGGCCTTTTTGTAAATGAATCCGACACATTAACCTTTGACTTTACAAAGTCAATTCTAATAATTCCACTAGAGTAGTTTTCTAACAGTATCATGTCTATGTCATATATAACGAGACTTTTTATTATACATCATTCTCCATGCGCTGCCTATTGCATCTTGACTATTAAAGTGTATGCATACTAATGTCAATGTTTGGGACAAAGTAGAATATCTATCAAGAAATTCCAGAGTCTTTCAACTTATTCACCGACTTTATCTAAAACACCTAGCTCGGAGATCATTGTAGAGCTAGCGATACCTGTATATTTTGAAAGATTTTCAAGAGACAAATCCTCTACCAAGAGTAAATACATATCAACTCGTGGATTTTACTTCATTTGTCTGATGATCCAATTTGCATTACTATATCCTTTCAATATTGTTGGATACTGTTATAATGCAAAGCATAACTTTAAGTATTATTTTAAATACTCGAAAACTCTATTTATTTCAATCTAATAAGTTTATTTGGGATCACTTGTGCATCATACTTCCCAATACTCTAGCACAATCCAATTGTGAAATCACTTTTGTTTACACTCTTTTGAAATGCAAACCTCACATTTATTGGAGTCTTGACAATATTGACATCTGAACTAGTCAAGTACCTTTTTAATTCAATGACACCGTCAAAATGCTAAACATTATGGAGTTCTAAGGATTATTATATCTAAGATCGTATCAGCAACTTCAATATTTTTCATTCCAAAATTTCTTTCTAGCATACATTTAGTTGCATTTATGCCATTAGTGTCTCTATTGATGATTAACATATCATATACAAACAGACAATGACCTTATGATTTTAATGTGAACACATTGATCACTTCCGTCATTCTTAAATCCATTTGTCAACATGGTTGGGTCAAATTTTTTATGTCATTGTTTGGGTGCTTATTTTAGTCCATAATGTGACTTAAAAAGTTCCTTACTTTCTTTTATTTATCAGGAAACGCAAAACACTCGGGTTGTTCCATGTAAATTTGTTCCTCCAATTCTACATTTAAGAAAGTTCTTTTCACATTCATTTGATTAATTTGGAGGTCATACACCACAACTAATAATATTAGCATCCGAATGGATGTAATTCTAGTTACTAACGAGTATATATATCGACAATATCAAAATCTTCTTTTTGTCTAAAGTCTTTGACACAAAGTCTTGCTTTATATTTTTCAACAGTCCATCAAGTGTTATTTTCCTTCTAAAGATTCACTTTGAACCCAAATGTTTATTTTCTGGAAGAAGATCAATTAACTTCCAATATGGTTGCTCAAAATTGCATCAATTTTTAGTATTGACATCATCTTTCCAAAGGAAGAGTCTACAGAAGACACAAGAAATGTTACAAAATCATATTCAAAGGAAGTAAATGTCCTTTGGCATATACTAAGCCTCTGAATTTCTTTATTAAGTACATTATGTTTTTTCCTTTCCTAGGCCTTTTAGACCCTTCTCTAGGCTACTCAGGGCTAATTTTACAGTTCATAGTAATAGGTCCTATTTTAATTCTTTTAGGAATAGAAATTTGGACTTTGGCTAGACACCCCCACACTTTGAAATAATTCAAGTTGAATTTCCTTCCTTTCCATTTTTCATACGAAAAAGATTGTATCCTGAACAAACAAAATTGCTTTCTTTTTTAAAAGACAACTTTTTCTTGTTTCCTTTTGTAGTAAGGATAGTTCCTCCACACAAGTTTTGTAGTAAATCCGAACTTATAAACAATGAACTCATCATTTCTTTCATCGTTTGACTTTTCATTAGATTGAGGTGAACAAGGCAGTAGTTTGATGAATAATTCCACTTTCCAAACATATTTCTGCACAAGGAGATTTATACTCTCCATTCTTATCATTTCTTATCTTCCGCATTAATTTTCAACTTTAATATTAAATTGTCTAGACATTTATATTGTTTCATCCTTACCATTCAGCAAATAGACCTAGTCATTTCTAATGCAATTGTCGATAAAAGTAACGAGATACTTTTTCTCACCATGAGATGGAGTTAACTTCATATCATAAATGTCAGTGTAAATTAATTCTAAGGAATTATAATTCCTTTCAAAAGATTTATCAGAATGCTCATCATACTTAGATTCCACAAAAACTTCTAAAGTGATCAATTTATCTGACAAGGTTTTGTAATTGACATGCCTCAAGTTTTCATGTCACAAACAATGACTCAAGCAAGTTAACAAATAAAAACATTGAGTTTGAAAAGCTCTTCGTGAGGTATCTTTTTCCTCACTAATACTTTGTTCCCATTTTTTTACAATTTTGTGTGATACAAACATTGTTTAGAGTCATTACCTTGCCAAATGTCCTTCTCAGAAGGACCTTTCCATAACTTTCAATTTGATTGTTATTGAAAACAAAGTTTCATCGGATTCAATAAAGGCAATATAGTCCAAATGACTATTCACCAGTATTCATGTCTACGCAAATACTTTTATTATAATAGACATATCTTTTCATGAAAAATCACAACTTTTAAGTGACACTTTTTTTTCATAAAATAACACAATTATTTTGAACATGTATATATATATATATATAATATATATATATATATATATATATATATATTATATATATATATATATATATATATATATATATATATATATTTTGGTTGTTTCATATTAGTCACACTATATACTAGTAATAGAGAAACTCAACAACCACAATGCTAAATATACTCCAAGAATTTTGTGGGTCTAACATAATACAAAAGTATCATTAAATTTCATATATTTTGCTCAAAAGTTAAATAAGATAAACCCCCACATTTTAAATGTGATCTCAAAAATATTTTTCAAATATTTGAAAATCGTTTTTCCACATACTTTCCTAGACTTTCCAAAATGTCATTGAAAATATGAAACCTCTTTGGAAATATTATTCTACAAAATAATTATACCCCTTCAATTCTCTTTGACAATATTTATACAATGTCAAAGTTCATTCCATAGAGGCATAAAATCACAAACTCTAAGTCACTAGTATATTTTCTCTATCACAAATAGACATACCACATAGTATTCTAAATATTAACAATAATGACAAAATAAATTGTACAATTTATTTTTATATAATATTGAAGTTTATAGAAAATCAAAGCAAAACAGTGACTTATTATGTGATGTTTTCATATTCTTCAAATAAATTGCATAGTCCAATTTATCCAAAGTAGAAAATCACAAAAAATATTAGTCTACAAAAATCAGACATACTAACATTTTACATCGAGTACAATACTACAAAAATGTTTTTTTTCCTTATCCAAACAGAATAAATATTCTTAGACCATCACCTAGAATTTTTTTTCTTTTCAAATAGTCTTCCAACTATCACATTTTAACATACTATTTATCAAACAAAAATATGCATATCACATTCTTCAAACTAGTAAATTTTAAAGGCAACACTATTTGCCAAAAAAAATATTCATTTAAAAAATATACGATTTTCAAAAAAAAAAATTGAATACACACATGATAACTATCAAATTTGTTAACCTTTAGAAACTATTTTCCTCCTTAGATAAACAATAAAAAGGTTACCAGGTGTAATCTTTAATCGGAATACCACCAATTTTTTCTGCTACATTCTCACATCGGCCTTGCTAAACAAAGCAACAAATTATGGACAAGTAATGCATTTATCTTCTATTTTCCTGATCAAATTCTCTTAGTCAGTAGAATAAATGATATACTAACAGTATAATAATTTCCTTGAGATTGTTATTCATCTTGTATTCCTAACACACTTAGAACAAAACTTTGAATAACTTAGTAAGACAACAATGTTTAAGAACATTTTCACAAATAGAAAATTAAAACTAGTACAGAAACTAGAATAAGAAATAAATTAGAAAAAAGATTATACGAAATATTTTTCTTAAAGAATAATTGTAGTTAATATGTGTTTAAAGAATCTTACTGATTCCAACAAACTTTGCAGAAAGACGAAGTTTCTAAAGTTCAATGAAACAGTGAAGAAAAGAGGAACAGAAATTAATTCACAAATCTAAAATTTGTAATGCATACAAGAATTGTGAAAAATAGAAAGAAGATCAAGTTCACTGAATGCACAATGTCCCCTTAAGGAAATTATTCCCCTCTAGTATCCGAGGTTTGATTTGGAATATGTCCTCCCAGGATAAAATAATCTCAATCACTAGTGTATTGAAAACCAAAACACTGGTATCAATACGACACTCAACTACATTAAAGTACACTTAGAATACTAGATTTAGTAGTAGAAGAAGAGGTCCATAAATTCCATCTTTCAAATGAGAGAAAATTCCTCAATTTATCAAAAACAAAGGCTAGTGCAAAAAGGTTCTTATTGTGCCTTACCGGAAAGGTCACAAACCTTTGGCAAAGTCACAATCTTTCGAAAAGATTTTCACCTTTCATAAAAGTCACAATTTTACATAAAAGTCGCAACTTTTCATAAAATTCACAATTTTTCATAAAAGTCGTAACCTTTCATAAAAGTCACAACTCTTTATAAAAGTCGTAATTTTTTTATTTTCCATTCAAAAATTTTAAAATCCAACATATATTTGATATCAAATTAGATTCCATCATCTTGAGATTAATTTAGTTAAAACTCCAGTCTGATATTAAACAAATCTTTTGAGTCAAGATTTTCTTATCAAGAAAAAATTTAATTGATTTAGATTTTAGCAAGTATATGAAAAAAATGAATATAGACTATTAAAAAAAATTAAAAGATTTTGAAAAATAGTATATTTTGATTTATGAATGTAAAGGATTTTTATTGAAAAAATAAAAATTTGACATATTGGCAAAAAAATTGAAATATTAATGTTAAAAATATTTGCATAATATAATAAAAAATAATTTCTTTATTAATAAAATTGAAATATTTATTGAATATCAAAGAAGATATTTGTATGATTATTGCCATTGCAATTCTTATAATAGCACATTATAATTTTTTTCCAATTTTGGAACAAACATATTTCGTAGAAATTTTATATTTCTTTCAATTATATTAAAATTTAAATCATGCTTAAATTTTAATTTTTTTACATTAGAAAATTTTTAAATCAGTTTCAAGGCATATCATTTTAAGAATAACATTCAATTATATTAAAATTCAAATCATTGTCAAATTTATATTTTGTTCCATTAAAAAATTCTAAATTTGGTTCGAGCAAAAATATAACATAAAATAATTGCACAAAACACTTACCAAACTAATGTGTTTATATATATTGAGGGGAAAAAGTGAATTTTGTTTCATTTTAAAAAGTGAAACAATAAGAAAGAATTATAAATTTGTTTCAAGTAAAACAATACATAAAATAATTGCACAAGAAACTTGTCAATTTATATGTTTACACATTGAGGAAAGAAAAGAGAATTTTGTTTCATTTTAAGATTAGTATTCAATTATATTTAAAATCAAATATTACTAAATTTGTTTTTGTTACATTAAATAAAAAATTTTAAATTAGTTTCAGAGCAAAAGCAATATTGACAAAAAGTGTAATTAAAATCTAGCTGAATCTTCTATCCTTAACTATATACAAAAGAAAGTTAATATCTTGGAAGGTCACTCAACTTTGAAAAATTATCTTGTAAAAATTGTTTTGTATCAATAAAATCACTCAACTTTCACATTTATATCAATAAAATCACTTTTAATGCTTGTTTGACTTGCCTACCACAAAATACCCTTAAATTATTGTGAATTTCGTCATCTTCCATCTTTTTTTTCTTCTCGCACAATTCTCGTCAAAGTTAGTGAACTAACTAAATGAATTAATTTTAACGAACATAAAAATCAAAACAGTTCTATTCATACTAATTAAAGACTATTCAAGTTAACAATTTGACAATGTTTGACGAGATCCAATTTTATATACAAAGACCATCTCCTAAACAAGCCAAATAAAATAATTATACATTATTCAAAACTTTAATCCTACACATTTTAGCTGAACTTCGTGTCAAGACCCAAAAATGGACGTGATGACACTCGTTTTGTCCCAGCATGACAAGTCAGCCTAAAACTCAAAATCATTACAGTAAAATGCGGAAATTTATAATAATCTAAAAAATACTCGAATAATATGGTTGCCATGTGTACAAGCCTCTAAAGTATTACAACTGAATCAAAAGAAAATATAAGTCTTATATAATATTGTTTCTAGAGTAGAACAAAATCATAAACAGGAGTAAGAAGGTCTGCTGTGATAAAAAACAATTACCAAACAAGACTCCAAGTAGCGTCGGAAAAGAAGAGAATATATCAAAAAGGTTCGGGCTAGTAACCTACAAAAAATTGTAGAAGCAAGAGGTGAGGATCAAATCACACGGTACTCAACAAGTAAACCTCTAAACGCATGCTAAGGGGATGAAATACGGGTAATCCTACCACCCCAACAGAATCTCCACAATTACAACCTGCATAAAAATCAGCCCAACCAACACTCACAGTTTACATCGCACATAGTTCAACAACAACACTTAGACAAATTACATATCCTCAACAACAACACTTTGACAATTGCATATTTTCCACAACAGGCTCAATATTCATCAATCACAAGTTTCACAGAAAGGCACTCACAAGATCAGCAACACACAAAATCAAGTGCACCAATAATAAAGAAGTGCAATGCAATGAAATGCAATGCAATGTAAGGTATAGTAATGCATGTATGATCTAATGATATACACCCGTTGTCTCTTAGTACGAGATCCATGGGTCTGTCCATGCATCTATCACGGCGTACGATACGACCCTCGATAATAGTAATCATCATGGTGCGCGATACGTGCCTCGAAATATAATATCAATTGCGGCGTGCGATACGTCCCTCAAAATATAGTATCCATCGCGGCACGCAAGATGTCCCTCTTTAAGTTTTCATTGTTTCTCAATGCACATAACACTTGTAACAACCATGTCCAGGATAATGGAAATGACATGTTCACACAAGTAATGAAGAGATGACCTTTTTCATAAAATTGTACTATTCACAATAACACAAACATGAATCACATCAACAAGGATTCTACAAGCTTTCAAACCTTCGTCATCACATCACACATAAACAATTAATCACATTGCCTTTTGTTACCCCCTTTTCATCATTAGAATTAATCAAAATGGACAAGTCAACCATCAACAAACCCATTATATCCAAACATATACCACAAGGAAATACATGCATTCCATACACTTAACATGAGTTTAGAAATCCAGTTGCCATAGCCAATCGAATAATCACTTCGATACTTGAGCCTTCCCTTTCCGTTAAGCTTTCGAATCGATACAATCTATTCAAGTATATATTCACAATAAGGTTTAGGAACTAAGAACGTAACACTCACATTACTATGTCTCTATCCTAGACACAAGATATCTCACCCAAATCTATGATTACGCTCCTAATCTTGATGCCAAATAATATTTCAACTCTCATAATTCTCAAATTCATGTCTAAGGTTAAATTTACATTCTTCTATATCATAAATCTAATGGTGTTCATATAATATAGTACACTTAATTTTAATTACAAATTTTAATATATGAATACTTAAATTATTACGTAACAATAAGGGGAAAAAAGAACTAGAACCGATTGGTTACAGAAATTGTTTAGCAGGCCTCCTATTCACGTAATCCTAATTTCTAAGGCATATTGACCAATTCACAACATATCCAATAAATACGCAATCTACCTTTTTGGGTCCAATTTTCACCTTTTTGGGTAAAAGAACCTCTACCTTAGCTAAACACTCCACACTTTGAAATATTTCAAGTTAGGTTTCTTTCTTTTCCACAAATCATATGAAATTGATTGTGTTTTGCTACGGGGTACCCTATTGAGTATCTTATTATCCATAAGGATGGCGTCCCCTCAAAGGTATCGCGGTGAATCAGAATTGATCATTAAGGCATCATCATTTCCTTTAGTGTTCGGTTCTTACGTTCCGCCAAACCATTTGACTGTGGTGTATAGGGTGCAGTAGTTTGATGAATAATACCATATTCCAAACATATCTCTGCAAAAAGAGATTCGTATTCTCCACCCCTATCACTTCGAATCATTTTTATGCTAAGATTCAATTGGTTCTCAACTTCATTTTTGTATTGCTTAAATATATTAATTGTTTCATCCTTACTATTAAGCAAATATACATAACAAAATCGAGTGCAATCATCAATAAAAGTTATAAAATATTTTTTTTCACCACGAGATGGTGTCTACTTCATATCGCATATATCTATGTGAATTAAGTCTAAAGGTTTTGAATTTCTATCAACAGACCTATAAGGATGTTTAACAAACTTACTTTCCACACAAATTTCACATTTCAATTTATCGCATTTAAAATTAGGCAATACTTCTAAAGTAACCAATTTCGCAAGGTTTTGTAATTTACATGTCCCAAACGGGCATGCCATAAATCATTTGACTCCAATAAGCAAACAGAAACAGAATTCTTATTAATACTGTCAACAACCATTACATTCAATTTGAAAAGGCCCTCATTGAGGTAGCCTTTTCCTATGAACATCTTATTCTTACTTATTAGCGCTTTATCACTAAATAGGACAAACTTAAACCCGTTCTTAATGAGTAACGCAACAGAAAATAAATTCTTCCTAATAGAAGGGACATGCAGAACACAGTTCAAAGTCAACATCTTGCCGGATGTCATTTTCAAAATTACTTCCTTAGTTCCTGCAATCCTTGATGTTGCTGTATTTTCCATGAATAAATCTTCATTGTACAGCATGATTGTACGTTGCAAAGGCTTCTTTCGCAGAGCAAATATGTCGAGTGGCACCTGAGTCGAGAAACCACTCTTTCGATTTCCAACTAAGGTACACGCCGAGATCATTGCACACAAGTCATCTGCATCTTCCATCTTTTCCACGATGTTTGCTTGACTTTTACCTTTGCCTTTGTCTTTGTCTTTGTCTTTGTCCTTTTTTGGAGCACGACAGTCAGAAGACCTATGACCAGCCTTACCAAATTTGTAACAGTTGCCTTTGAATTTATTCTTGTCATGTTCTCACTTCTACCTTTGGACTTCTTTCTCTTTTTATCTTTGTTAGGTGTTTCTTCAACAATATTAACTCAAATTATTTTTTAACTCTTACGAGACTTCTTTTCGGCCTTTTTGTTATCTTCCTCAATTTTGATCCGAGTCACAAGATATTCAAGCTTCAATTCTTTCCGCTTGTGCTTTAGATAATTCTCAAAGTCGTTCCATGAAGGAGGTAACTTCTCGATCATTGCAGCCACTTGAAAAACTTCATTTACAACCATATCTTCAGCAATCAGATCATGGAGAATAAGTTGAAGTTCCTGCACTTGTGATCCAACAATTTTACTATCTATCATTTTATAGTCTAAAACTTTGAGACCACAAACTTTTTCAAGCATGCATCTTTTGTCTTATATTTCTTCTCAAGTGCATCCCACAACTCTTTTGAAGTTGTCATTGCACTATAGACATTATATAAGTCATCCTCTAAAGCACTCAAAATGTAGCCTTTACATAGGATGTCTGCCTATTTCCATGCTGCAATAATCATGCATTTTTCTCAGTATAGAATATCAGCAATAGGCACTGTAGTTTTTTCACTTGTAAATTTCTACAGACCAAGAGTGGTAACCCAGAAAAATACATGTTGCTGCCATCCTTTGAAATTCACATCAGTGAATTTACCTGGTTTCTCTTCTTGTGGTACAACAATTTAGGTTGGTGCAGCAGCAGCAAAAATTGTATCATTGTTTTTTGTCATTTCTGATAAACAAAAATCGATACAGTCTTAGTAAGCAATAACTTATAGTTGCAGACCTCAAGGAGTGTAGATTTTTGTCTCCACTAGAAACATAAATTTATATAAAATATATAATTTCCTTAAGATTGTTACCAATCTGTGTTTAAAAAACAAGAATTACTGATTCTGACAAAACTTCGCAGAAACACAAAGTTATAAAAGTTTACTGAATTAGTACAAAAGATGAACAGAAATTAATTAAGAAAAACTAAAATCTGTAACGTACAGAATTTGGAAAAAAATTGAACAGAAAAAGATTAAGTCCACTAAATTCAAGAGTCCCCTTAAGGAAATTATTCTCCTTTAGTATCCGAGGTTTGATTTTGAATATGTCCTCTCAGGATAAAATGATCTCAATCACCAGCGTGTAGATACCAAAAACTCTGGTGTTAGTGAACCACTCAACAGAACTAAAGTACACAAACAAATTTTTGTGCAGAAGAAGATGAAATCAAAAGAAATCGTATTTTCAAGAGTAAATGATATTTATAGGCAAGAGGAACAGATTCCAAAATGTTGCAACCCTTTCATAATGCACACGACCATTAATGAAAGTTTGCAACCTTTCAAACGGTCTAGGTTGTTCCCGAAAGTTGTAACTTTTTCTGTTATTACTAATTAATTGAAAATGTTTTGGTCAATTAATTTAATTAACTAATTAAATTAATAACTAATTAAATAATTAAATTAAACTTTGTCGAAAAAATAATCTCTTGATCAATCATTTTCCAAAGCTAAAGCCGAGCGACGACGACGGCGCGAGGGGGGTTTCTTTCCCCCACCGATGAGGGACAAATGCCTTTTTATTAAAGCATAAGAAGACTTTTCAAGTTCCTCTCTTTTCATCTTTCCTCCATTTCCCACCCATCATTGGAGAGTCTAGAAAATGAGATTTGTAGATGCGTTAATGATAAACTTTCTATTTTGATGATAATTGGTTTCTATATGAGCTTAGAATAGGTGATTATGAGTGTGGTTGGATCAGGAACCACCTCAGTGCGGTACATGGAAAAGATTAAGACCCTTCAGCATGTGCATACAGATGAGACAAACTTGTGATTTTATTGAGTGGGTGCTAGAGAAACTCGCTAGACATAGGAATTTATACAGTTGTGATAACTCAAGTAGTTTTGATGAAAGACATTATGAAACTTGTTCTTGTAATAAACATAGAACTTACATACAAAAATACGGGACGTAGACTTTACTTTAGAAAATCGAGTTGCAAATGGAAATAATAAAAGAAGAAGTTCTATACAAAGAAGTACTAAAATGTAAGGAAATCTCTAACCCATTCCAAGTACAATTATAACTTTTTTTTTACACAAATTAAACTTGACGTAAATTTAAACTCTATAAAAGGACAATGGAGAAAAAAGAAGAATTTGTCTTTGGCAATCGATAAAATAGAGAAAAATTGAGAGAGAGTGAGAGAGAGAGACAATCATAATGAAGGCCAAAGAGTTCGTGAAGTAGAGAACAAAAGAATTCTAGTGTTAGGATTTCTTTTGAAATAGTTAAGTCACATTGATTCATAGTTGAATTAGTGTTTGTGAGAGTTGTGAGAATTGTAAACGAGAAGTGGATTTGACTTCTTGGGTTTAGAATTTAGACAGGATCTTTGAAAGTTTTGTTGTAACAATAAGTGAGTTTGACTTCTTCGAGAGTTAAGGTTGTTCAATTAGAGTTAATCGAAAAGGGAAAAAGTTTAGAGTTAGATTTATTGATTACCTGAGTTGGAAATCTTGAATTAATATAAAACTTCTATTTTGTTTTAACCTTCCTTGAGTTAGGAAGGTTTCCACGATACATTGGTGTTATTGCTCAATGAAAAATACTATGGATGGTAGAAAAATTGTATAATGGATCACTTGATAGGCGAAAATCCCGATCTTTGGAGCATAGTCCTTGATGGACCTACCATACCCATGAAGAAAGGAGACGATAGAATCACCCTGTTACCAACGCAAAGGAAAAAATGGGATGTTGTAGACAAACTCGCCATTCAAAATAACGCCAAAGCTAAAAAAAAATCCTTATGTGTAGTATATGACCAAATGTGTACGATAGAATTTCATCATGTGCGGATATAAAGTCGATTTCAAAAACTCTACATACTACACACGAAAGAATAGCTTAGGTTAAGAAATCTAAAATCGACAATTTGACTAGAAAATATGAACTATTCAAAATGATAGAAGGAGAAACAATTCAATATATGCATACCAGGTTCACTACAATCATTAATGAAATTATGAGAATTAATTCAAAACAGAAAGGGTGTAAAAATCCTCTGAAGTGTTCTACTAGAGTCGTGAGAAATTAAATGGAAGTCATCACTGAAGAACGTGATCTAGATAATTGGCCATGGATGAGCTTATTGGAAATCTCATGACATATGAACTAAAAAAGAATTGAGAAAAAGAAATTGGCAGTAAAAGAAAGGAGAAAAGCATGGTTCTGAAAGCTACAATACCTGAAGATTTTGAGGATGAGAATATTGCACTTATGAGAAAGAGGTTCTAAGTAATGTTAAAAATAAGACAAACATTTCAAAGAAGATATCCTCAAAAGCCAACTGAAAATTTGAGAGAGCAACTATGCCATAAATGTGGAAGTCCAGATTATTTATTAAATTTTGTCCACGTTGGTCCTTAGAACATAAAAAGAATAACTCTGACAAAACAAAAGATGCTAAGGGTGACAGATATTCCTACCATCAGGAGGATGAATAACTAAGAGGTTAATCTCTCAATGAAAAAAGAATTTGCTGAAGATGAGGAAACTGAAAATCAATCGCTACTTGTAATTGACAAAACTCACAAATATGACTTCCTTGCACTACTAGCCATATTGAACTAGAAGAAAGAAAAAAAAGTTGTCAGATACATAAGAAAATTTAGGCATTGATGGTTGGGTCAGACTCTAAAGAAGAAGAAGAGGACAAACAGGATCAGGTCAGTCTGCATAACATTAAAGAAAATCTTGACTCTTAATCATAAAGAAGAGTAGTATCTTTGTTACATACTCTTATAAATGTATACCAATCAACATGTTCCGGAGAGACATGTTAATGGATGAATATGCATCATTAAGAGATGAAAATGAGATGTTAGAACAATAAAATTATCTTCTTTACAACAAGATAAAAGAGTTTAACAATTAATTTCAATCCATAACTATAAGAAATGAACATCTCGGGGAGAAACTTCACATGACAAAAATTGAAGTAGAGCACAACATAAGATAGACCAAATCCTACATACTACTCGATAGCATCTAAAAGGATCAATCTTCAACAAGACATGGAACAGGTTTACCTGAAACTAAGAATCCTAGAAAAGATTGTTTGTGTTCACACTGCGGACTTAGGGGACATAAAAGTTATGCATGCAATAAAAAACAAACGGCACATAAGAACAATTTTACCTTCGTACAAGAAACACAGAAAATACAAAAATAAAAAACCACTAAGATGATTCTCACACCCAAATCCCTTCGACTAAAGTCTAAAACATATTATTCATCCTTTCTCAAACAAACAGGGACCCAAGTAGATCTGGTGCCCAAAGCTAACCCTGTTTAATAATTGCAGAATTCAGTGGGAGGAAAGCCAAAAAAATGGTACTTAGATAGCGCATATTCCAGGCATATGACTGACTGGAGATAGAAACAATTTCCTCTCACTGAAAACTTTGAAGGTGGAAATGTATACTTTGGAAATGGAAGAACCGGAGAAATACAAGGAATTATAAAAGTGGGTCTCAATCGTAACCAAGCAATTGACAAAGTATACTACGTAAATGGATTACCACATAATTTTCTAAGTATATTGATATGCAAAAATTACACCTCCCTAAATAAGTATAAGAGGTCGTATCAAGTAAAGAACCCGACTATTAGGTTGGGATCGATCCCACGAGAAAAATGGTTTGGACCTAACTTCAGTGTACGATACTTCTATTTAGTCAAGTCCTTTCCGGAAGCAGGTAACTAAGGGGGGGGGGGTTTGTGAAACAAAAGTCTTGTGCTATCTCTAAGTAAATATATTAATAGGAGTAAATCTTTAGTGTTTATCAAGTTGTGAGAGAAACTAGGGTGTAATTGTTCCCATAGGTTCATAATGTCGTATCGCTAGCTATAGCAATTCTTCCCTAGTGTTTTGCATGCAAAGTGATAAGTTAGGTATCTCTAAATCCTTGATCCGGATTTTAGAGAATTTCAGCCTGTACCTTGGTCCGGCTATGTGTGTCTAAGTAACTAACCCTTGCCTTACTTCATATTAAGCATAATATTCGATGTATGGCTTAGTTATTACTTCACACCAATCGAGACTAGCCTATCAGATAGTATCCCACTAAATCTATGTTGATAATTCTTTTCCTATTAAAATACCTCCTTGGTCCGACAAGTAGCAATAAGGCAAGTTCTAACGCGTGTACTTGTTAAAAAGAATTCTAAGAAGAAGAATTATCAATGCATGCAATAACCTATTTGAGAATTGTTATTCACCGAGGTTTACTTTGTTAATCACCCATGGTTCCCACAACCCTAGTTGTGGATTTAGTTACCCAAGCATAGAATAACACAATTCATGGTGGATAAACAATAAATCATGAACTTACTTTGAAAAATTCGAATAAATCCAAAAATTCAACTAGAAACAACAAGAATTCACTTGAAAACCAAATCCAGAAATTTAATTTAATGCTAAAGTTGCACAAACCCAATCTCCAAATACAAAGTAAGAATAGTAGCAATAGAATCCAACCCCAAAAATGAGGTTTTACACCCTATTTATAACAAATATTGTCCTAATTAAAAGGATTCAAATAAAGAAAGTTGTCCGAAAAACGTGGCTTCAATCGACGACCCCCACAGACGGTCCGTCGATGAAACGACGAACCGTTGACTGCCTCTGTAAATCCAGATTAGTATATTTTTCATCCTTCAACTCGCATCTTCTCTAATTCAATCGATGGACCAACAGCACGGTCCGTTCGATGCATCTACGATACGTCGATGCCTTCCGTCACCCATACTTAGACTTTCTTCACCTTCGGGTACTGGACTTTCTCTTATCTGATCGATAATTTAACAAGACTGATTGATGGACCATTGATCCTTCCGTAGCCTTACACTTGGTCATATTTCCTCGAGTTTTTCCAGATGCCAGACTTCAATCGACGGTCACATCTACGGTCAGTCGATGGGACGACGGTTTGTCAATAGCCTTCGTGGGTCACCTCTACACTGAATCTCAGCTGTCTCTCTGCATTTTGGTTTTGGACACCTTTCCTCCTGCAAAACAAAGATAAAAACATGTTAAAATTACTACAAAAAGGCTCTACATACACGCACCAATCTTAAGGAAAAGGATTGAAAGTACCGTGAAACCATAGTACATCAACACCCTCAACTTAAATTGTTGTTTGTCCTCAAGCGCCGCACTATGACTCCACACAACACTTTATACAAAAGTATCCTCTTTTAAGCTTTCACAATCACTTGGCTATCGATCCCAACTTTTATGTTGTTTTAATGCATACTTCTACTCTTAGGATTGACAGGCTAACTCATGTGGATCAGACCATGGCATAGAATCAACATGCAACGACACATCTATTCATTTGCCTCTCGCCAAGGTACCAAATTTTTGATATTGTAACTAGTGCCCTCACTTCAAAAGATATCCTCCTTTTCGTACAGTAATTTTAACTTTGAGTATAAGGATCATTATTCAACACTCACGCTAAAACAAATTCACACCTAGTTAGTACTTGTCGCCATAGACTTGCCCTTATATTCACTGCTTAAGTTCACCATATTAGACTCTTAGGATGACGATATGACTTTCTTGGCTTGTAACGTAGCCTCAGGGTCATGTATGGTACATATGGATACATTTTAGTGACTTTTTGCCCTCGTTGACATTACGGCTAATCGTTCTACCTCTTTCATTATCTATTATACCCTACTTTTCTTTCCTTGTCATCTTTGCCTTGCTTTCTCCTTTGTTCTTTGTGGAAGTGACTCTTACTTCTTTTTGTTCAACTCATTTTCTTTCTTTACTCTCTTTTTATTATAATATTTTTATTTATTTTTTTAACTTGAAAAAATTAAGTGAGTCACTTCTTTTGATGACTTTTTCTTTCCTTTTCCGCATTACTCTTTCCACACCCATTTTTGGGGTCATAACTCATAATAGCCACCCTCAAATTATGGCTTTTCCGTGAGTCGAGGTACATATTAACCAAGGTCGGGTCAGGGCCAAGACGAGGTCAGTTTCTGCATTATCTACCCTTAAGTTATGTTTTTGGCCTAATTTGAGGTGCAAATGTACAAGGAGAGACCAGGGCCAACACATTATACCCAAGGAAGATAAGTTGCTGAAGAAAAGAAACGTCTATTATAGGCTCAACATATTTGGATCAAAAGGGGATAACAATTTCATTTGGTTCATTTTACTTTTGGCTAGATGTTTGCTAATTTTAAACAAGGGCCTATGATACCTTCCTACTTGTCTAAAGCAGATTCCTTTTTGCAGGACTAATCAGGCAAGTTCTACCTAGGTACCAACAATGGAACAATCAAATTTCCTCACACACTCTTGACACCTTGTTATGCTATCAGATTGTCGAATACCTAGTTTGAGTAATGATTAAGGGTCATCCAGTGGATACATCTCTATGCCATGATTAGAGTCAACACATTCAACTTATTCAACCTATTCATGCAAGCATTTTCTTAGAACGAAATATCATTCATGTTTAACCATCATGCTTCATATTTCACTTTCAAACTTTGTACAAGTAACGACATGTCGGTTCAAAAGAAAAGTAATCAGTCTCTTGGGGTAAAAGAACACAGGATAACAAAAATCTAAGAGAGGATCGTGAGTTGGGCTACTCAGACTTCATCCTAACACTTACTTTCAATTTACCCCACCCCCACCCCCAAAAACAGCATGCAATTATCCTTAATGCATAAAAAGTATAAAGACAAGGTGGCAGGTGAAGCAAACTTGAGGCGCACAGCGTCGAAGATGAACAAGCAAGAGGATTCGATTTCTCGGGACCCACAACCTCTGTGGTAGGGACACCCTTAGTGGTGCCCACAACAATCTCCGTACCCTCACTGGTGCTCCTCTCAACAGCCTCAACTCAGGAACTAGATGCCTCAGCAGCCAACTCTCGAGCCATCATTTGACGGGCCTCCTCATCAATTAACGAGGCTCTTCTCGAAGCCTCAAGATCCTTTTGCTCCTTCATCCTTGCACGGGGATCATCTTCCTCAATACTGCGGCTGGAAGGTGCCTCTTGGCATGCTCACATGGCTCAGGTGGCAGTGTAGTGGGGGAAGAGAATAGTGCAGCAAGCACTGTGTCCTGTGCTAGCTTAACGGGTGCAGTCTTGGGCTCATGTCTCTTCCTCTTAAGGATACTGCCAACATCCGACCACAAGCTTGCCACAGCCTCCTAAAGGGTAGTCAAGTCAATGTGGGGGATGGGCGTGCAAGAACCCGCAGCTCAAATGCATCAAGGCGTTGGTGAACCACCTGAATCTTCCGCTCCGTCTGTTGGGGCCAGCCTCTTCTCAATCCGATCCTAAGCCTCTGCAATGGATTTTTGCATCCAAGGCTATATATGATGCAACAAGATGGCCATTTGGGCCTCTAACTTCTGGACCCTAGCTATCGAGACCAGTGCTGCAGACGGTGGAGTAGACGGGGAGGAACTGGGTGCTCTACTAATGCCATGGGCAGACTCGACCTGGTTGTTTCAGTAGCTTCTAAATTGTCAGTATCAGTCCCTTGGGCTTACTATAGCTTATCCGCTAAATTCTCATTCAGCGATTGCAACTCAACTCTAGGCCCTCTCCGAGGTGCCGCCACATTGGCCTCATCCCTGATGATACCTATATCTACAGTCCCAATTGGACTACGAAGAGCATCACAATGCCAAATGATCACTCGAGCATCCCTGCATAACCGGAAGATCAAACAGGTGAATGGGGTAGGTAGTAGAGGTCTTAAAAGCTCTCTCATGTATCTCCGAGATCAATAAATTTGCGAAGTTGATCTCCAACCCGGCCACTAATGCTGCACCAATATCTCTCTATCCCATGTAAGAATGTTATCTGCAGCCGTGGGAGATAGGCGGTGGCGGACTAACAGCCAGAAGAACATGACTGTGAAAGTGAGGTTGGCCTGTCTTATAAGGACTCTAGGGTCCAACACCAGTCTGCTCCCTCATCATCCATGGACAATTGTTGTGCAATCCACCTCTTGGTGGACTCTCTTTGGTCTCTGCACCTTTGAAACTGGCACTCTTGAACAAATTCCACCTATAATCAAACACCGGAGTAAGGGGATCCCTTGCAACACCAGTAGGCACACCGTACAAGAAGCGGCAGATAGAAGTAGGAGAAATGTCTACCCGAGAGTCTTGAACTAAAACCTCTGTGAGTTGGTCCTGTTTGGCAGGTTTCGCCCCCTGTCCAAACAATCTCTGAAAGTCGCCACATATAAGGAGAATAACTCTCTAACAATCTCCTCGCTATATGACCCCAGTCTCCTAGCCATCCACTCAAGCCTGTGGTGGATAAACAGGCTATGCACATCAAGCACTTCGTGAAGACTCTTTGTAAGAACTCTCCGCTTGTTAGTCACAACTAAGTCATCACAATTTTTTTATTCAGCACCTTTGCGTCCCTGTAGACTTGATACTAACCGGTTTGGCTCATCAGCAACCGATGCAGGGACATCATCCTGGGTTGCTGGAGCAGACTCTAAACTATGGGACTCATGAGAAGAGGAATGGCGGGCAGACACATCTGGATGAGTGGCTCCAAGTGATCTGGAACTAAAGGCAGTGGCCTCATTCGACCTCGTAGAGTGGGTCGACTCTGAACTTGATGCCTCTTTGGAGCCAGATGCTCCTTCAGAACCCGAGGTAGACCCATAAGGTGCGTCGGTCAGTGTGCGCTCCTTATTAGACTAGGAGGTAGTGACTACGCCACAAGCCACCTTATTAGGGGTGCCCCGAGTGGATCTTGCAATTGGTATAAGGGTCTAGGTACCTGGGGGCTCGTATTTAGGATCCCTCCCATTGTCGGACGTGCCAATCATCTGACAAGATGGTACAACTGACATGGACCTGCCCCTGGAATAGATGATGTCGTGGAAGCCATTTATTCCTGGAAAAAAGTTTATTAGTCTCATAGCAATCTTACTATACACACAAAACAATCGAACCATAAATTTACACTCAAGTCACAATCATGTGCAGAACTGCAGTACTAGTTGATAGGCGCTATCTACGGACCGTCAATGAATCAACGGTTCGTCCATAGTGTCCTTAGTTGGACACTTAGAAAAATTATTAGTCTTCATTTTACAAACCTCTTAGTTGGACACGACAGACGTGCAGAACGGCCCGTCGATGAATCGACGAACGAAAATCCACTTCCATCATCTGACACTTAGAATAATTTTTAAGTTCTCACAAATCAGGGTTTCAGTTAGAAACGATGGATGTGAAGAACGACCCGTCGATCAACCGACAGACCGTAGTCCACTTCAGTCGTGTCAGAGTTTAGCAATTTTAAGATTGCTCAATCAACGGCCCGTCGATCAACCGACGGTCCGTAGATAGGGTCTCGTGCTGTTGGTCAGAGACAACTTTCAGACCTTGTTTCTAGAGACAAATTTTGACATCTTTTAGACCCTCATATGTTTACCCAACACATCACAAAAACTACAAGACCGTTTCTTAATCCGTAGGGTTTCGATTTCGTAAGGTTCAATTTAGGATTCTACAATGTAACCAAACCCTAAGTCTGGAAGTCAACAATCATAGTTTAAGCAGATTACGCCACCACCTATTCACTCTCTATCATTCTAATGGATGTATTACCAACTATTTAACAAGCAAATAAATACAATTTTGTCCCTAAGTCAAGACACACAATCCAATTTTCGTATCCAATAGCAAATTAACAAGAATTCACTAAGTTAAGAGCATCGAAATACCTAAAAATCGTAGTGGAGTGATTGGGTGAGTGATTTTTTCAACAACCTACGTGCCCGTCTTTGAACAGCAACAGGAGAAATCAAGAAAAATAAGTAGAGTCTGGGAAGGAGAGGTTTTGGGGAGTTTGGGGATTTTTGGAGTTTTGGAGATTCTGATGAAAAAGGAAGGGGGAGTTATGGAGATATTATGGTAAAGGAAGGAAATATTGCGAGGGAAATGGCTGGAAAAGAATTTGAAAAGTTTTTGGAGGTTATTTGAACAAATGTCTTTTAATATCACCGGTCGGGTCGGTTCACTGGTTCTTTGAACCGAAGACATCTTGTCGATGGTCCGTAAGTCAATCGACGGATCGTCAATTGGACCATTGATTGCACAAAAAATTAGAAAAAAATTACATGAGATACTTAGGATCTACAAACACCATCGACGTTTTGTCGATGGAACGACCACCCGTCGATGGGGTCCGTAGATCTGTGTACCAGACAATTTTCTGCAGAAATCTTTGTTTTGGTCCCTGCACAGTGAACACCCATTAAGTTATTCTTTTTGTGTTTTTTTTCTGCACACTTTTGAGACATATACCCTAAACTAATCTCTAGCCAACACACTAAAATATAGTGCATGAATATGAGTAAAACAAATAAGAAACAAGAGAAAGCAACTATTCCTACAAAGAAAAGAAAAACCTATTGTTGGATAAAGGATACACCTAGGGTTGCCTCCGAAGAATCTCTTGATCGCAGTACGACGCAAGATCCTTGATTACTCAGACTTCATCGAGGCGATATTCCTCAACCACTTCATGGATACTCTCCGCATGCCCTAGGTAGATCTTGATCCTTTGCCCATTGAAAGTTAACTTTGCACCCTCCTTGTTCTCCAACCCAACCGCTCCATGTGGGAAAACTTTAGTGATAAGGAATGGCCTCGTCCATTTGAACTTGATTTATGGCTTCCACCCATTTTGACATGTAGTCCACTGCCACAAGTATATATTTCATCCCATGAGAACTCACAAACGGGCCCATATAATCAATGCCCCATATATCAAACAACTCAATCACTAGAATGGGATTCAAAGGGTTGCCTCTTCGAAATTCCTCCATCTCTTTGGCACCTATCACATGACTTGGAAAACTCATGAGCATCTTGGTAAATGGTTGGACAATAGTACCCACACTGCAAAATCTTGTGGGCATTCAAGATACCACTATGATGCCCACCGACATGCCAGGAGTGGCATGCCTCCAAAACACTTAGCATCTCCTTTTCCAGCACGGAAATCAGCACAGCTCCGGTATAAGTAAGGATCATCCTAAAAGAACTTTTTGACATCATGCATGAACTTCTTCCTCTAATGGAAGGACAAGTCCGATGGGACTATATCACTAGCCAGATTTGCAAAATTGGTGAACCATGGAATCAAATCATGAGAAGAGGCTAATACATGTTCATTAGGGAAGGTATCATCAGTTTCATCCTTTTCACCCAACTCTCGCATATCTTTATCCTCGAATCGTGATTTTATCCCTTCTTTGTCCCAATACCACACCAACTACTACTACTACTACTTTCATAAGAATGATTGTTGCTAACAAATACTATTCCACAAACAGAAAGTGTCTGGGAATACCTGAAGTCTGTAGGAAATGATTTCATTTTTCTGATAAGTCTCTAGCTGGTACACTAATGGCTAAACTCACGATCATTAAATTTGATGGGTCGCGTAGTATGCAATATCATATCATCGAGATGACTTACATTGTAACAAAAATTCGGACCTTGGGAAAGAAAGTGGATTACACCTTCTTGGTTCAATCTATTTTAAACTCATTATCTCTTGAGAATTGAACGGTACAAATTAACTATAATACTATTAAGGATAAGTGGGATGTTAGTGAATTGTCACGTATACTTACTCAAGAGGATTCAGGATTTAAGAAACAAGGAGGTCATTCCATTAACCTCATGGGTCAAGGAGCTGGTAAAGGACTTAAAGTGAAGGCCAACAAATTTAAGAAAAAGAAAGCACTTGCTAAAGTTCCACAGTATGGTCATAAGGAACTCAAGGATGATGTGTGTCGTTTTTATAAAAAAGGAAGGACACTATTATCAAGATTGCATGAAATGTAAAGCTTGATTTGAAAAGAAAGGTACATTTACTGCTTTCGTATGTTTCGAATCAAATTTAGTAGAAATTCCTAATAATACTTGGTGGCTTGATTCTGATGCAACTAATCATGTATCCACTATGTTGCAGGGGTTCTCTACGATCCAACTATAAATTCAAATAAGGAAATCTTGTTCATGGGAAATTGCATGGAAGCTCAAATTTAAGGCATGAGGAGTTATCGATTGATCTTGGAAATTAGACATCAGATTGATCTATTACATTCTCTTTATATTCCTTCAATTTCTAGGAATTTGATTTCTTTTTCAAGATTTGATGTTTCTGGATTTGATTTTAAGTTTGGACATTACAATTTATATAAAAATAGTATATTTTTTATGGTTATGGTGTTCTTATTGATGGTTTATATAGATTGAAACTCAATAATAATTTATTTTTTGAATCCCTTCTTACTATTCATCAAAATGTTAGAATTAAACGTACTTCACTTCATGAATGTTCTGCTAATTTGGGTATAAACATCCAAAGGAAGATTTAAAAATGATAGTAACGAATGATATTCTTCCGAATTTGAATTTTATTGATCTTGATATATGTTTTGATTGCATTAAAGGAAAGAAAACCGAGAATATGTGACACAATGAGCATTCAGCTTTTTCAAATTATACACACTGATATTTGCAAACTCTTTGATGTTCCATCTCTTGGTGGAGAAAAATATTTTATCACCTTTATCGATTATTCATGTTACGAATTTATCTATTTGATGAAAGAAAAAAATTTCAAGCAGCGGACTCTCTCAAATTGTACGTTTAAGAGGTTGAAAGACAATTATATAAGAAAGCGAAAATCATTAGGTCAGATAGAGGTGGTGAATATTATGAAAATTATAACGAATTAGAACAATGTCTAGACCCATTTTCAATATTCCTTGACAATGGTGAATTTGGCGGGAGATTTGAATGACAAAGTGGGAAAATAATGAGGTAAGAATAAATATTTCATTGCCTAAAAAATAGAGTAGGTGCCCACACGATTCATTAGTTTGGATCCTGATAATTGTATTAGAGCCCAGTTACCAGTATCATAGGTAGAAGTGTAATGTGAAGTGTAATCTTGTGGATTAATGTGCTAACGTCCACATAAAAATCCTAGGTAGGATATGAGACATCTAGGAAGTTTCCTTGTGTTATCTACTATCGTGTTATTTCAGTGAATTAATTTTCTGAGTTGAGCCCAATTGATATCTCAACCAATTTGGAGTATTCGTATGAACCTCCGATTTAAAGGAGTGACATGTATTGTAGTGACCCTTTCAGAGAGATACTATAACTTGACAAGAAATCTAATATAATACTTATGATATTTAAAAGAGATTAACGAAGGAATACTGATTTTAATCTAGTTGAGGGATTAGGTTCATAACAAATAATTAAGTTAAGGATGTGTATCTTGCCCATTTAAACATTTATTTGAGGTCAAAATTGATATGGCACATAATTTTAACTTATGACGAAAAAGTCTCCCAAAATCTGTTAAGCAAATAACCGACAAGCTTTTCATGCATATTATTCTTTCACTTAAGGACACAATAACAATAATATTACCAATTTCCGTGTAGAAAAATCAGTCCATTCATGCCTCAGACAAACTTACAAAACGTATAATAAATTAGTATATTACAAGACTTGGGTTTACACACCCAAAATAGATTAAAACGTATATGCCATACTTATATTACAACCCACGGTGACATGACCAAATCAACCCTCAAAAACCAATGTAAATATACACCACATAGATCATGTACAAGTCCCAAGGTTTATACAAAATATATATGCCTATATGCAAGTGTGATCTTTCTTAAGGCTTTCAAAATCTCCATCTTCAATGGCCAACTTCAAGTGTCCTCTCGAACATTCCCTACGATAGAAAAATCTATCGCTAAACATATAACTTAGTGGTGTAAAAAGTATGGATCTCGAGCCCTTAGATTTACCAGGTTATAATTCTCAAGTCAAGGGCAGCAAAACTGAAACAAAATCAGTAAATCAAATAAACAATATACAAGGAGTATCAAGTTGGATATTTAAAGCTCTAAATGTCAATAACGCTCATAGCACCATTTTCCAAGAGGTTCAATAACAAGACTCGCCCAATATTTACATCATGTCATCACACCAAGCACGAGCAGGTATCAAGAAGGGTCGATGCCCTGTATCAAGAAGGGTTAAAGGTCAATAATCAAGAGAACCAAAAACCATATTATAAGTGGCTTTCCAGTTTGTAATTATAATGGACAACTCCCATACTTAAGACGAACTAAAAATCCAGAGTCAAGATGAAAAATGATCTTAATCAAGAGGCATGTCAATAGTGACAAAGTCACACCCACAAGAAGGACAAAGTCCAAACAAGAGTGGCAAGTGATCAAACAATCCGTACAATGGGCGAGTTACACAAGAGTCTTTGACGTCTTAAATGACAACAACACTAGAATCTGGATAGAACCTTTCATATGTTGCGTCCATTATTTCGTATTCATAACAACAAAATTAGAGTTTTACATAAACACAAGAGTTGTAGATATATGAATTAGCTTTCCAAAACATATTTACTTACTATGAACAAAGCTCTATGAACGATATATGATTAAAATGTCAAACACTACCCAACATAGAAATAGATTCTTTATCACTTAACAAGGAGAAGTGTGAGTCTAGAATTCCAGCAAAAATGACCTAGTTTTTCTCTTGATTTTGAAGAAAAACTTGGTATATAATGTCCTAAGGTTCCTATTCTTCAGGTAAGACGAAATTCACTACAAAAGGTGGCAAAACATAGTCTCAAAAGTGAGGCTAGTCTTATGTACAATTATCACTAAAAGGTGTTGTACAAATAATTGTGTGCTGCCCAAAATGCAAACATATGCACCTATATGTATATATTTGATGCCAGTACTTTCTATTTATTAGTAATTCTAATTAGTCAAATTACATAAACACCCCCATATAATACCTTATATTACGGTAACACTTATGTTAAGCAAGGTTGTAAGTATTACAAAATTTCAAGTCCCCAAATGAGAATAAAACCTTTTATAGTAATTAAGCAATGATGTATCGACATGTGAATAATGGTCTAGTATTTTAGGGGTGTTACATATATCCAATTGGTATATGAGGATTTCAATAGGTATTTGGCAATAATGATTAAATATTGAGCTCAATTGTTTACACCTGTAAATCACAAAAAAAAAATTGTCTTTCAAAGCTAAAACATTGTAAATGTCTCTCTCTATTTTTCTCTAAAAATGCAATACGGGATAGACATGATATTCATGGGCATTCTAAAAATTCTTCAACAATCATTCAACAAAGATTGGAGAAACCTACAACAACAACTACATAGTTCTTCTAAGGAGTGGTCAACCGAGTTCTTCGCGGAGATTGACTTTGAAAAGATGAACTGCTTTCCGACGTTTCCAGTGATCAAACACATCTTAAGGAGGTCTATATCATCCAATAATTCGAGAATTATGCTATTGAAGGATCTTGAATATCGAAGAAGTTTAGGAGGGAAGAATCAAGAGAGTAATATTTTTTTGTGATTTGAGGGTTGCCTGCAACGTATCATCATGTTTACACGTGGCGTCACCTTGTTGGTCTTGGATGCCTAGTGATTACGATATGTCGCATGAGTTTAGGCTTTAAGGTGGAATAAAATTTGAATTTGAGCTTAATAAAAATGTTCTTATTTATTTTTTAAAGCCATAATTAATTATTGAACCCAAATGAATATGAATTTAATTCAATAAAATTTATGCCTCTACAAATACCTATTGCTTCAAGACTTGTCGATGAGTAGGCTAGTTGAAACTTGACGATAAGACTTAACGTTTTAATGAATATTTTTCCGTTTTTTTAGACTTGTCTCTGTTTTGGCTTACCAAACTTTACGACAAGACTTGAAATATTCATGCATGTGTTCCCATTTTTTTAGAATTGATAACGTTTAGGTTTGCCGAACTTAACGACTAGACTTGAAGTATTATTCGTGAATGTGTTTTCATTTTTGAGACTTCAAAAGTTCTTGTTTCTTGTCGCCACATCCTAGCTATTCCACTTCTTGAGAGTTGTTTTCTATTAAAATTCTTTTGTACATTTTTACCGGGTAAAAATACTTCATCTAGGTGACAAATTACTTCTTGTAGTGATCCCAAATAATAATGTATTTCTTTTTTTAAAAAAATAAAATTATTCTGGCTCGACAAAAATGTGAACCCCCTATATGTATTTTTTGAAATAAAGGATCACAATTCCTTAACGTAACCTTCTGTCATCAGAGAAAAACAATTGCTTAAAACTTTTGAACCCAAAAATAAAATATTAACTTTCCTTTGGTATTCAAAAGGGATCAAAAAAGATTTTTCTCGAGATGGTAATTCCTTTGATGAGTAAGTCATGGATTCTGATTAAAATTTTCTCTAGAGAGATATTTCTCAATATGGTAACGCGAATGAGAATTTCACAAGAACTTCTACATATACTTCTCTATTGTCAAAAGATTCACCAAGAAATTCGTAAGATGTAAAGATTCATCAGAGAATTCTACATAAGCTTCTATATTTCCCACGAGTGTATTTAACTGTTGAGCCGTTTCATCACTTGATTTTGTCAAATCGAGAGACATAGCCTCCATCATATCTCAGCAACTTAGAGCAAAAATACTCTCTATACTTTCTTAGATAACTAAAAAGTTGGTTCAGCTAACCCATTGTTTATGGTCCAGATTTGTGCACGTGTAGTGTAAAATTCATATCTCATTGTAGAAAAATTGAAATTGCAAGTCATTTGATTTTTGTGAAACTAGAAACATGGACCTATAATGAAGCAAGGATTTGCAGCCAAATTCCTCTTCCATCGTTGTTTATTGTTGTTATTATTTTTTGTACAATTTTTTTCTCTTATTTCCAGCAATGACTTGTGTCAACGATTGTGAGATGACACCTTGCCTTGAGATCATGGATAGCAAACAAAATTCTCATGCCAAAGTTCTCATCTTGAAAGTTCATCCTCCAGTGATTGGTGAATTCCGAAAGCTATTGGACATTCCCATCATAGAATGGTCGATCACAGAAACGAAAGATGTCATGTACAACTTCTCTAGCAAAATTGTGATTGAAAAAGTTCGACTCGTGAAGTCCTCCACCCATAAAAATAGTGTTGCTTTTAGTCCTCTTCGTCGTGATGAGAACCTTACCAGTTGGCATGATCCTCCTTCCAGTTTAGGTGAAGTTCCCTACATGTCTGATACTGGGGATAGGTAGAAAATGTGTTTGCCTGCAACAAGGAGGTTTTGGACCGCAACAAAACTTATGATATTGTCTTTTCTTTGATGTTCACATATGACCATAATGAGAATGTTCTCCGGGCCTTTTGTGAAAATTGTCGTCCATCCCACCAACACGATCTCTATGTTGGTGGATGGACGCCAATTTTCACAAAATGTCTGCAGCAAATTCTCATTATGGTCATATGTGATCAACAAAGCAAATATAGCATCATAAGTTTATTGCGGAGAGCACATCTTCTACCCATTCCCAAAATCCCGATGTGTAGCAAACTCACTAAACAGGAAGGAGGACGCCGCAACTGCTAAGATTCTCATCGCGGCTAGGGGTAATAAAAGCAACAACATTTTGATGTGTGGAGGATTTCAAGAGGAGAACTTTTTCAATTATAACTTTATCCGAGAAATTGTATATGATATCCTTTGTTTTGATCATCAACCATTTTGTCAGATGGATGAGAATTTCCAGCCGCATTCTAACAAGTGTGAAGACGCCAATCAGCGGAGGGGTGAACTTTCAAGATGAGAGGTTTGGCATGAGCTTTGTTTTTCATCCACGATCTCAAGAAACGGTATGGCATTTCACAGTCGTTGAAAAAAGTCATTGTTGGTGATCAAGAGAGAAAATATGTTGTTAAAAAATAACAATAAATAGAGATTTACCTTGATGACTATACAAATCGGAGAAATCAAAAGACAAAAGAATCTGAAGTTGTGTTCAATATTGAAAGGCGGAATGATCTGATGGATTCTTATACTTGTATAGATTTGTATTCTAGACCCTTCTACTTACTCTTTTGTCAACTGAACCCTCACACTCGGTTAAAATGAGATTTTTGAACCCCTCCAACCATGTGTGTAACTCACTCTCCCAAACAAAAATGACATGTCATATCCACATCATATATGTTAATGCCATATCATAATTATTTCTTAAACATTTTTTAAATTATTAACTAAAAATATCACTCAAATAAAAGATAAAAATTATAAATTTCTATTTAAAAATAAAACAGAATAATTAGTTCTCTCACTTTTCATCCACCCCCTTAATCCACAACCACCAAACACAGAAAAAAATGAAAATCCAATATTAATCTCCCAAATGATGAATCAATTTCCTTCTTGCTTGAACTTCAACAGAATAGATAATTTGGGCAAACTCAAAATTTGTCAGCGGTTACAGCAGATACAACATAAAAGAACAAGAATTATTTTTATTGATCTCCTTTCTCCTTATTTTTTTGTTCTTTGAAAAATGACTATGAAGCTCAGAAAGCCACAACTCAAACCCAGATCTCAACACCACTATGAACGAATAACTTTTTCTTAAATGTCCCAATTTAGTTTCTCTTTCACATGGACGATTAAGAAGCACCAACGATGATGTTGCTGATAGGAATAAAGATCAATTTGACAAAAAATCCTACAAAATCCATCACAACGAAATCGACTGGAGTAGAGAGACAACTTTAGTGAATTCTTTGCGATCTGTTTTGTGGCACATCTTAACAAGCCTAAAGTTTTATTTAGCAAAATCTCTAAGGGGATCGAAAACAGAATCGAGAGCATCCATTTTTCGTTTAGACCCAAGACCACTTACAATCAAGCCCAGATCTCAACACACACAAAGAAAAAAAAAAAAAAAGGGGGGAAAATCAATGGAAAAAAGGCGGAGGAAGCCACAAGAGCAAAATCGCCACCAATGAGTAGAGTTGCAGACGAAACGACGTTGCAAGGGCCGCCGAGATTTGCACATTTTCTCAGATCGTTGGAAGCAAAGGGAGAAGAAGAAGAAGGGGCTAGGAGCATTAATTCATTTTTCCTTTATTTTCTTTGTATTCTTTTATTATTTTTAAAGTGAATTCTTGCTTTCGCTCGCCTTTTTAAGAGTGAAACCATGCGCCACATTTGAGTCAGCAAAATAAATTCCACATAAGCTCGGTCAAAGGTCAGAGGGTTTAAAAATCTCATTTTAATCGAGTGTAAGGGTTCAGTTGAAAAAAGAGTAAGTAGAAGGGTCTAGAATACAAATCTATACAAGTATAATGGTCCATCAGACCATTCCGCCATATTGAAAAGCAGAACTATAGCAATAGACGCGAAATTTGGCTTCAAATCTTTGCTATGTTATAGTTCCATGTTTCCAGTTTTAGAAAAATCAAACGGCTTGCGATTTGGTGATTTATACAATGAGATATGAATTTTAAACTACATACATGCAAATCAAGACCATCGAAAACAGGCTCAATACTAAAAATCAAAATTGTAGCAATGGAAGAGGGTGGCTGCAAATTTTTGCTATGTTGTAGTTCCATGTTTCTAGTATCAGAAAAATTAAATATCTTGTGATTTTGATTTTTCTACAGTGATATATGGATTTTTACAGTACAGACGCGCAAATCTGGACCATCGAAAATGGGTTAACCGTTGAACAAACTTTGAAGTTACCTGAGAAAGTAGTTGGAGTACTTTTTCTCTATGTTTTTATAGACGCGATGGAGGCTACGACTCTCAATTCGATAAAACCAAGTGATGTCGCAGATCAATATTTAAACACACTCGTGTGAAATGGAGAGCTTATGTAAAATTCTTTGATGAATCTTTACAGCTTATGAATTCCTTGGTGAACCCTTTGTACAACAGAGAAGCTCATGTAGATGTTCTTGAGAAAAATCACATTCTCCATGTGATTTTTAGGCATGTTCTATTTAGTTGAGTTGTCTTACTAACAAAATAAGAAACTCGTGATTTCAAATTTTCTACTCCACGTTATGAATTTTTTAACAAAGTTGCGAAACAGACATTTCAGAATTAGAAATCGACATCGGACATGATATCGTACTCTGCAATGGGCAACAGAAAATATCATCAACAATAAGAAATTTTGATCCCTCTTAATCATGAATGATAAAAAAAAAAAATTCTAGCAACACAACCTAAATAGTTTCAAAGAATTCATCGGGTTTTTGGGTCATTGGTATTTGTTGGTAATTTTAGAAATATCATGAGTTATTAGAAAGCATAGAAGTCAAGAAGAATATTGGTAGAAAAACATTTTTATTAGTGTCTTTATATTACATTTATAAGACTGGAATGAAAAACAGAAAGCAGTACACCCACTACTAGCATATATATTCCTAACTCACTAGCTTACTCCTAAATAATGTGAATAGATGGATAACAACTAATTGACTAAGTCTTATATATAAAGAAGTAAAGATAAAAGTAACTACAGTTGAAAAAGCAAATCCCTAACACGCCTCCTTGCTTTGGAAACTACAAACTCCAATTTTCTGTCTAAGAAGCTGAAACTTCCTGGTAAAGGTTTCGTCAAAATATCAAACAATTGTTCTTCCGTCTTGCAGTAGACAAGAGTTATATCTCCATATTTTTGCACTTCTCTCAAGAAAAAGAACTTGATTTTGAAGTGGTGAATTCTTCCATGAAATAGAGGATTGTGAGATATAGTTATTGTTGCTTCATTATTGTCCACAAAAACTTTGATGCTTTCAGTCAATTCCATACGAAAGTCAACCAAAATTTTCTTCAGCCACAATGCTTGATTTACTGATGTTGCAGCTACAACAAACTCAGCTTGGCAGTAGATTGAGCTACAATATCTTATTTATTACAACCCCATGAGAAAATTCCAAAACCATGACTAAAACAATGCCGTGAAGTATTCTTTGCATCATCCTCATAATTGTCCCAATTACTGTTAGAATACCCACAAAACTTCACAGTTTGACTCTTCTGAAACTTGACCCCATAGGTGATGGTTCCTATGATGTACCACCCAAGTCTTTTGGTTGCCTCCAAATGCACTTCACTAGGACAATGCATGAATCTTGATAAAACACTTACATCATACAATAAATCGGGTCTTGTTTGTTTTAAGATACATTAAACACCCAGTGAAACTTCTGAAGTATGTCTCATCCACCTTTTCGGCTCCATCATATGTACTTAGTTTCTCTTTTTGGTTCATGGGAGTACTACTCTCTTTAATATTTTCCATTTTTAATTTCTTGAGAATTTCCTTTGCGTACTCGGGCAAATGAAAAACTCATCTTTTCTTTGTGTAATCTCCATTCCAAGGGAATATGTCACAAGACTAAGATTAGAAATTTCAAAAGCTTGCATCATATCTTGCTTCAACTCATCAGTTAGCTTTTCACTGCTCCGTGTAACAAAAAAGTCATCCACATAAAGAGAAATAACAAAAATATCACTGCTACAATGTTAATTCTGAAAGACTCTTTTCAAAATCGAGACCGAGCAAATAATCATCTATTCGACTTTACCAAGCTCTTGGTGCCTATTTTAAGCCATAAAAAGCTTTATATAGTCAATAGACTTTATCTTCCTTCCCATCTCTAACAAACCCTTCAGGTTGCTCAACATTAATTTCTTCTTCAAGAATCCATTAAGAAATGGTGATTTAACATCCATCTTTCACACTTTCCAGCCACGTTGTGCAAAAACAGTTATAAGCAATTTGATCGTGTCAAGCCTAACAACTGGAACAAAAGTGTTAGAATAATCTACACCAAATATATGTGCATAACCCTTAACTACAAGTCTTTCTTTATTCTTTTTGATTAAACCATCAGCATTTAGCTTGGTTTGAACACCCACTTTACCCCAATTACTTTTCTGTCTTGAGGTTATCAACAAGCTGTGACATTCAATTTTTCGATCATAAACAACTCTCCTCCATTGCATTTCTCCACATGGGTTCTTTTATAGCATCTTTAGGGTTAGAAAGTTCACGAATCGCAACATTGCATCTCTCATATATGTCAGAGAGAAATCGAGTTCCCCTAACTGGTGGATCATCGTCTCTTTCACTAAACCATGATCTTGTTTTCTGGACGGAATTCCTTGAGTCATCCCAATCCCATTCTTAATTATCCGTGAAATGGACATCTATGCTAATAACCGTCTTCTCACCTTCAGATTGAAAAATTTTATACATTTTTGAAACATTCTTGTACCCAATAAAAATGCATGTGCAGCCTTCTTATCTAGTTTATGCCATTCAATCTGAGGTACATATGTAAAACAAAGACAACCAAACACTTTAAGAAAATGCAGCGGAGGCTTGGATCCATGCCATGCTTCAAAAGGAGTTTGATCTTTCACAACTTATAAGGGAAGTCAATTTTGTAGAAACACAATTGTATTTGTTGCCTTTGCCCAAAACATCTTTGGCAAATTCTTTTCAGGCAACATATATCTTACCATCTCCATGATAAATTTGTTTCTTCTATCACTAACTCTATTTTGTTCTGGAGTATAAGGAGCAGTAAATTGACGTTTGATCCCTCCTTCTTTAAAAAATAAATCAAACTGATGATAAGTGTACTCCTTTCCATTGTCAGATCGTAACATCTGAATTTTGCAGCAACTTTCATTTTTCAACTTCGCTTTCAACTTCCAAAAAATGCTCTTGACCTCCGATTTTTACTTTAAAAAATAAATCCAGCACATTCGCCTCAGATCATCAATGAAAATTATATAGTAAAGATTAACTTTAAGTGAAGAGTTCTTTAGGGTTCACCAATATCGGTGTGAACCAGCTGCAACTTTCTTTTTGGTCTCTAAGTTGCCTTTGGGAATGAAAGTCTACTTTGATTTCCAAATTGACAAGCCAAAATTTTTAGAACTCGCTCCCAGTTAGAAAGGTTCTCGACTATCACCAATTCTTGCATTTTGAGAAGCCCTTGATAATGACAGTGTATGAGTCTCTTATGCCATAACTTGGAAGCATGTTCCCTTGTTGAATACACCACTTGTTATTCCTCCGATGGATTTAATGAGAAATGTTTGCCTCTCATTTTGACATTAAACAAGTCATGTCCTGAGGTTTCCTTGATCAAGCAATCTTTATTTTTTAAGTACAATTTGAAATCTTTTTGTAAAAATTGACAACCACATAAAAAATTCTAATCTAAATCTGGTACATAAAGAACATCAGAAATTGCTTTAGTACCTTATTGTGTTTCAATTGTAATAGTTCCAATTCCTTTTACCAAAATATAACCTTCATGACCTATTCTGACTTTTGTAACTCCAGTACGCTTCATGTCTTTGAATATCTCTTTGTCATGAGTCATATGGTTTGTGCACTGCTAACAATAAGGCATGCCTCAGTGAACATTGCTTGCAAAATAAGATGTTGCAAAGAGTTGATCCTCTTCTTCTTCATTGATTTCATGTATCACGACACTTCACCCAATACTAAGTGCCAACGATCGTTAGTCAGTAATATAACCCAACATAGTGAGTTGGGGTCGAATCCCACAGGGAGTGCTACGTATTTGAGAATCATAGCCAAGTACAAATATACTCAAGTCAATCATAGGTAAAACATTTATGAATAAAAGCATGGGGGATAAACTTTCTCTCGAATAATTTATCCTGAATCAATTGGTTTCTCTCGAACACCAATGATAAGCAATTAAGAACAGTCTTCGCTTTTATCCATTCTCTCTGTAGAAAACCCAATACCTACGGACCATCAATTCACTAATCTTGGTTTTAAAACCTCTCTCTCTAGCAGGACAAAAACACAAACGTAAAGTTGTATTTGTGCAACTACAGCCTTTAGATTAAGCCACAATTACTAATGAAATCACTTTTAAACATCATTCACATAATCAAATAGCAATACCAGCAACTAAATCAACCCATAATCACACCCAAAGATTGGGTTTTAGCTATACATCATAAATAGATAAAAATCATTACCAAATTGTGTTTCCAACAACTAGGTAAGATCAGTTTCGTCTTTACAAAGGTATGATGAGAATCTTCAATATCCACTTCGAATTTCTCAGCAATGGAAATCTTCACATCTTTAAAGCTAAGGAAAATATTCTCTCAATACCCTCAGTTTTAAGCTCTCCTAAAATCTGATCAAATCTCATAATATATATATCAAACTAAAAATCCAAACATGTATTTTTAGTCGCCAAAAAAGTGGTTGCAAGTGACAATTGGCGCAGCTAATTGGGATCGCTGATCCATTCGAAGATCAGCTTTTTCATTGATTTAACCCCTTTTTTGCTTTGGCCTTCAGCATCCTTGAGTTTTGTAACTTTTGGCGATATCAGCACTGCAACGCGGAAACGTTTGGCGACACGTCCACTGCTCCTCTCTATCGTAGACTTGATTTTCCCTTCAGGTCTTGGCACACTGAACTTTAGGCGGGCTATTGGATATGCAGCGACTCACCCAATGGATTAAGCAATTGTCAGGCATTTTTTCTTCATTCTTTTAGCTACGTGTTCCATTTTGCTGAATAGTGTCCATGTTTTGTTCCTCATCAATCTAAATACCTGAAATTCAAGGATTTACATCAGTTATTGGCCCAAAATAAGCATTTTTAGGACTCTAAATCTATTAAAATAAAGCCCTAAATAAGTCTTAATTGTGGAATCATAATTCATTTACAACCTGGGCGTCTGTGTCTTACTGCTGCAATTTAATCTTGCAGATAATTTGTTTCATCCCCGAGTCGGTTGCACTTACTGCATTTAGCATCCAGACTTTTCTAATACTTATACAACGCGTGCCCATTATTACATAATGATTACAAGGGGATAGTTTCCTTTAAAGCTACCCGCTTTGCTTTTGTGGAAGTAGTGAGTTGCACCTTCTCCATTTGTTGCTGGTTCTCTTATCATTTTTCTTTTTGTATCATCCACCTCTTCATGTTTGCCGCAAATTCTCCCTCTCTAATTCCATATTCTCTCATAACCTTCTTTTTGTTCTTAAGCCTGCAATAATTATGCCAGAGTTATTTTTGACAGATCTCTTTGTGTTCTTCAAAGTGGTAATAGTGGCTTCCAATCTTTCAGGTAGTGTAACCAGAATCTTTTCAACAATACGAAAGTCTCTTAACTAGAATCAAGTAATCTTAGTATGTTTGCTATGCTCATAATCTGTAAGAGTATTCTTTAATGGGTCCGGTTCTTTCATCTTCTGTAACTCAAGTCACTAATGAGATTTAGCACTTGCATACCTTTGATACTATCATCTTCAAATTTTTCCTAGAGATAATCCCAGATGACTTTTGCTGATTTTAGAGACATGATGCGAGTGAAAATTATTGAAGAGACTGTTGAAAAAAGATATGCCTATGCCTTAGATTTTCTGGTTTTCTTGTCCTTGTGATTTTTGAGATGAGCCATTGTTGGGTTTCTATAGCAAAAGACTCCATAGTCTTCCTCGATTGCCTCCCAAAGATCTAAAGCTTTGATATAATCTCACATCCTCACTGCCCACATGAGAAAATTTTCACAATTGAAGACAGGAGATTTCATTACCGAAAAACTTGAGTTTTCTTCCATTTTTAATCTTTTGTTGTTTCTGGTTGTGGTGCTTGAGTCACTTAAAACAATCACTCATGGAAATACCCACAGATACCGCAGGATAAAAAAGCTCTAGATATCAATTTTTGGTAAATTTTAGAAGTATGAGCTATTAGAAAGTAGAGAAGTCAAGAAGAATATTGGTAGATGAACATTTTTATAATGTCTTCAGATTATATTTATAAGACTGGAATGAAAAACAGAAAGTAGTAAACTCACTACTAGCATAATCCTAACTCTACTAACTCTAATATAGGAATAGATAGGTAACAACTAATTGACTAAGTCTTATCTAATATAAAACAGTAAAAATAAAAGTAACTGCAGTTGAAAAAGCGATTCGTAGTAGTGTTTCTCTCTCCATGCTTGCTTCATGTGTTCTATAGTCGGGGATGAAAAAAGAGGTACCCAAGTGTCTCTGTCATGAAGTTTTGCAAAGGAAGATGTGATGTCAATTGCTTGCCAAGGGTCAAAAGGGGATACTTCAAAGGTTAATCTTGTCAAGGACTCAATGAAAAGGGGGTTGCAAGTTGTCCTTGCCAACACCTCAAGGAAAGTGGATTCTCCAAGTGGACTCTCACAAAGCTCCAATGCAAAGTAAGCAATAAATTGTGTCGATCAATACCGCGATGAAACTGGAAGGTCAAGCACCAAATGGTTGTTTGCCAAATCCTCGGCTGAAAAGGTGGCTTTTGCACTAAATAGTTTTTCTCCAAATCTTCGATCAGAAATGTAGGTGCACCATATATTCCTTACTAAAACACCAGCGACTAAATCTTCTTGATAAGATATCGAGATTGTTAGTGCTCTTCGCTATCTCCTGTATTCAAATTGGAAAACAAGAAATAAAGATGAAAAGAAAAGAACAATTCTGAGTCCATAGAACCTACTGTGTCCAACAGAGTTTAATCATATCAATGTATCCGGGGTTATGAATTATTTCCTCTCTAGAAAAAAGGGATAAACTATTAATGAAGTAGTAGTACTCAAACTTCGATAAATTCGACGAACGCATAACGCAGGAATGAATCACACACAAACTCTAGTTTATTTTGTAAAATAATCTGCAAATATGCAATATGCAAATGAAGGATTCGATGCAAAAAATGAGAGAAAACCCCTCTATTTATATCCAACAAAGGTGATAAATAGAGGGACATTAGTAGACAAACCTTAAAGTACGGGAATCTGTAGACACACAAATTTAATTGGAATAAATAGGGGATAGACATGACATTAAAGGGGATATACAAAAACATTTCAACAAGAAATCTGCAAACACTAAAAAATATTCAACAAGCATTGAAGAAATTCACAACTCGATTAAAGAGTTCTTTGAAGGATTAGCCAATAGAGTTCTTCATGGAGATTGACTTGAAATGGCGAAGTGTTTTTCGACGTTCTTAGAGATCAAACACATTTCAAGGAGTTCTACATCATCCTACATTCAAGAAATAAACTACTAAGAGTGCTCGCATCACAGAAAAATATTAGGAGAGAAGAATCAAGAGAACAATCGAATTGTACTTAGACGATTCATCAATAAGAAACACATTTTCTTTTACTTAATTTTTAGTATAAATAATTTTTAGCCCTACAAAAATTTATTGTGAACAGATACATTTCATGAACCATCTATTTAGTTATTGTTAAAAAAATTCAGAATATTATTGTAAATGTCTTTTTATTTTTTTAATTTTTTTTGTCGAAAGCTTTGAATTAATTACTTTGGATCAAGTTAATTTCTCTCAAGAATTTCTCATTCATTAAATGATCACCCCTCAAGAGATTTTCTCTAAAATATTCTTTTTATTTTATTATTTCATAAGGATTCTTCTATTTAGACGTTAGAAAAGGTCCCTGCACAGTCCTATTGATCGAATCGTGACATAGATTCCTGTGAATCATGAAATGTAAAAGATCCATTGAGACACGCGTCCGGAGGGAGAGCCTTCTTGAACAAATATAGCTCGAATAAGGTCCGTCCAAGGTTGTACTTTGTCGGATTCCTGTGTAGAAATGAAAATGGAAAATAGGGGTGTGTTGCGGCTGAAGTGATTAGGAATAAGTTTTAGAAAGGTTTGAGATAGGGGTATGAAATGAGCGGGTTGAGTTAAAATTGGATATATTAAAATGGGTTGAAATAGAAATCGGGTGGGGTCTTGTCCCGCCCAAGTTGACTTTGGCTCAAATGGACTAAAAACAAGTCGGGTCTTGAACCGCCCAAATTGACCCACTTAATCTCAATAATTTTGACATGGTGATATTTAACTTTTATAATCACAATTGAATTTCAACTCAAGAAATTTTTGTAAAAAAAGAAAGTAACAAATGGATAAATAAATCCTAAAATATATTAAATAGATAATAATGCATACCTTCAATATAGGAAAATATCTTAATTAAGAGTTTTAAAACGAGTTGAAATTGGAGATTGAATTGGCCTCAAATGAGAATTCACTTAAAATGGGATAGACTTGAATGGATTGAGATTGAACCCAATTTAAATCATCTTGAGTCTAACCCTTAAAATTATGAATGGTTTAGACGGGTTACCTGTGTTTTTTGGTTCATTTTTGACACCCTAGTTTGAGATGTTAAGTGAATTGGATAGTCGGGATGCATGTTTGGGCCAAGAATTTGGGTGTAATCTGATGGCATTTTCCATATTATAAATTAATTATTCTGAGCTTCTAATTTAAGAAAAAATCACCCCATATACAGATTTAAGAGTCAATATTACAAGCTTTAAATCTACTTTTAAAATTTTTTGCTTATAACAATTTAATTACGGGTTATAACATATCACTAATTATTTATAAAATAATTAAATTTTACTTTATTAAATAAGTAATTTTTTTATATCATTATTAAATTATTTCAATAAAAAATATCCATAATTATATCTTACACAATTACATTGATTATCATTCCTTCTATTACTATTAAAATATTTAATTTAAATAAAGAATATTCCATAATTATCTCTTACACAAATATATAGATTTACATTGATTATTGTTTCTTTTTTACAGTTACAAATCACACCCCCACACCCACCTAAATCCCTCGCCATGCGTAAATCCACGTTTAAAAAATATAAATTCATCTTTTATCTCTTTTATACATGCTCCATTGTAACCGATCTTTCAACATCTAAAAACTTATTAGGAGAAATATACTATCCATACCATCAAAACAAAAGGGTGGATCTCCACTCTAAGTTGTAATGTTCAATAATTTTAGTATCTTGGAGAAACCCCGTTTGATAATTGTATTGCAAGAAAATTTATTTTACGATTTTCATAGAGGTGAATTAGAGGTGTTTTGAGGTTGATTATTTCTAGATTTTGCTGATTTGAGTTATTACTGCGTGAAGAATGATCAAAAATCAAATCTTTATTGATTATGTTAATGTTTTTAGGAGATTTGCGACCATGGGTAATGTAGATGGGAGTTTATTGTAGGAGGTAAAGATGTTCTTGAAATTTTATGTTGTTTAGACTCTTGGAAGATACTGTTGAATGTGTGTTGTATCCTCCAAAAGTTAATCGGATTTTTTACTACATGAGATATGGTTAAAAAAAATTTAGTAATTTTTTTTTATATTATGCATATTATTGATATGAGATCTGACTTAATATAGGATTTATGAATATGATATGAATTTTGTTTAATGTTGATATGAATTGGTACAAAATTTGGTATAAGATGATATGATGTATTATTTATAGTTGGTGTGAATTTTTTTAAATCTGGTATGAAGTTGGTACACACAGATTAGAGGAGATCTATTTTTTTTAAAAAAATAAATATCCGCATTATGTCTACTAATCTGACATGAAACATGAATAATATTGATATGAAAGCTGACATAATATATGATTCATGAATATGGTATGAAATGTGTTTTAATATTGGTACGAAATTGATTTATTGTTGATATGAAAGCTGACTTAAGTTGTGTATTATTTTTATCAAAATATCAATCATCCAAATATGTGAATGTTTGCAGTTTGTCAAATAACCCATTTTTTGTATAATTATTACCAATGTTAGTATGAAATTGAATTTTTCTTATACCATCTATTTTCATAAAAAGAAGGTTTCTTTTTCAATTTCTCCAAATAGGTTCATTTAAATGCGGAAAAACAAAGAACGGTGATGGCACAATCAGTGAAAATAAAGTAACTGAGATTAATACTAGCAAATTTGATGGATTCCGCATAGCAAAATAACATACTCCATATACTAGCAATTATCCTATACCAAGACTACAATCATAAAATTTGAGATAGTTGATTGCATATTAAACTCTTTAATATTTCGTGTCTTTTTAACTTATGAATGTTTTTTTTCTTTTTTTAATACAATTTTAAGTACTAAATGATACAAAACATGCATTGTTTTCTTGAAGTCAGTTATCAACTATTTTCAAATGGATATCAAATGTAACACATAACTAGTTTCACGTTTGTTTCTTATAATCTTTCAGCGGTATACCAATTGTATACAAACTGCACATCAATTGAATAGATCATTAACTAGTTTTAATTTGGGTAACTTGGTTTAAAATCTTAAATACGTCTTGTTGTTTCTATTTTGTTGATTATAGTTCAAATTAAATGGACACCAATTAAAGTTACATATTATTTTTTGTTTTTTTTATGTCAGACACCAGGTGGATACCAAAAGAATACAAATTAAAACTGACACTAACTAGTATCTATGTAACTTTAATTGCATACCAAATGAATATCAATTGTATACTAGCATTACTTAATTAATTGTTCACCATATTTGAAAAATAATGACCAATTGATTAAGTGATGTTGATATTTTGGCTTACATTGTATCTACTTGATCACCAAATTGAAAAATAAGAATGACACTAAATGGTATTCAATTTGTATTCATTTGATATTTTTAACATGAGAGCTTGAGATAAAAATAACAAAATATAAATATATGAAGTTGGTATCCACCTTGTATAAATTTGGAATGAATGAAGCTCACAATGTAAAACAATGACCATATTATATTGTATGCACCTCAATTACATCTTATTTTATATGTTTTTCAAGTCAGACACCAAGTGAATACTAAGAGAATACCGATTGAAAATTACAATAACTAGTATTTGTGAGACTTGAATTGCGTACCAAATGGATACAATTGCATACTAGCATTACTTAATAAATTGTTCACTATATACTCGGAAAACAATGAATACATAAAAATGAATTTTACTGTCACAACCCAAAAATGGACGTGATGGTACTCGTCTTATCCCACCAAGACAAGTCAGCCTAAAACTCAACCATTACAATAAAGTGCGAAAATAAAATATAAGTAACTTAATAAAAAACCCCAAAACCTGGTAGTCACGTGTACAAGCCTCTAAAGTATTACAATTGATTCAAAAGAAAAACTCAAGTCTCAAATGAACTTGTTTCTAGAATAGAACAAGATCATAATTAAGGAGAAGAAAGTCTGCTGCGATGGAAACAGCTACCTGACAAATCTCCAAGAAACCTCAGACAAGGAGAAGGGAAATATCACAAAATCCGAGCTAGTAACCTACAAAAAAATTTGTAGTAGCAAGGGTTGAGTACCAAACCACACGGTACCCAGCAAGTAAAACGTCTAAACACAAGCTAAGGGGATAAAATACGGGTACTCCTACCACCCCCAACCGAACCTCCACAACTACAACCTGCATTAACATCAACTCAACCTAACAACTCACAGTTTACATAGCACGTAGCTCAACAACAACACTTAGACAATTTACATATCCTCAACAACAACACTTCAACAAATTACATATCCTCAACAACAACACTTCAACAAATTACATATCCTCAACAACAATACTTCAACAAATTACATATCCGCAATAACAAGCTCAATATTAATCAATCACAAGTTCCGCAGAAAGGCAATCAGAAGATCAGCAAAATATGATATCAAGTTCACTAATGTTAAGTATGTGAAATGCAATGGAATGCAATGTCAAGTATAATGATGCATGTCTGACCTAGTGATACACACCCGTTGTCTCTCAGTCCAGGACCCATGGGGGACATATCTGTCCATGCATCTGTCGCGGCGCACGACACGACCCTCGATAATAGTAACCATCGCGGCACGCGATACGTCCCTCGAAATATAGTATCCATCGCGGCGCGCGATACGTCCCTCGTAATATAGTATCCATCGCGGCGCGCGATACGTCCCTCGAAATGGTGCATCCTCTGAAGTACCCATTCTTTCTCAATGCACATAACACTTGTCACAACCAATGCCTCAGAATAATGCAGATGATAAGTTCACACAAATATGAGGAGATGACCATTTTCATAACATCACACATTTCACAACCACACAAACATGAAGTTACATCAACAATGATTCAACAAGCCTTCAACCCTTTCTCAACACAACACACATAACAATTAATCACATTGCCTTTTTGTTATCCCCATTCTTTTCATCATTAGAATTAATCAATGTGGACAAGTCAACCCATCACCAATCCCGTTACTCCCAACATATACCACAAGGACATACACGCATTTCATACACTTCACAAGAGTTTAGAAATCCACTTGCCTCAATTTATCGAACAATCACTTCGGGACTTAGCCTTCCTCCTTTGTTGTACTTTCAAATCAATACAATCTATTCAAATCAATAACCACAATAAGAGTTCAAATCTACAACACTCATATTACAATTTGTTTAACTTTGACCCAACAATTTATCCAAATTTATAATAAAGTTTCTCAATCTTGATTCTAACTAATAAGTCAAATCTCATATTTCTTAAATTTCAAGTCAAGAGTTAGTCATAATTCTCTCCAAACACTACAACCCTAATAGTTTCCATATAATATAATTGTCCAATTATTATCCCAAAATGGCTATTGACGGCATATCAATATTCCATTGGAAATCTTGACATACTTTCAAAGGGAACACCATCAATAATTTCTAAAAAAAAAAACCAATTACATATCTATAACTAGTTATGACACTATCACTTTGACAAATTTCATAATAATTATAAGACGATTTTAAAAAAATTAAATCCCAACAAATTTTCAGAATCTATATGTCACACATTAAATTCCTATATATTTAGTACCCACCCATTACCATTAACTTTCAAAACAAACTCACAAATCCTTTTTTTTTCTTTAAAAACCTACAGTAACCCACTTCAATTTCCTATCTAACTCTTAACGAATTAAAAGTATTAATTATCATAAAACTTATCTTTTATACATGTATTGTTTCATCCACCAACAATAATAATTCATTTAATACCCTCTAGTCCATAATTATATGTAAATAACATGTGCACATGTACACGAAATCAAAAACTAGTTTCACGTATTAGTGTAAATTATACACGTTTTAACTTAAAAATTTACTCCTAATTACATTAAAAACTTAATAGAAAGGATGAAAATAATTACCTTGACGCCTTGAGATAAAAATATTGATTTTGCTCCTCCTTTTTTTTTCTTTTCTTTTCTCCCTTTCTTTTCTTTTCTGCGTATTTCTTTCTGTTTTTTTTTCTTCGTATGAGCCGTCACAACTTTTAAAAGGGTTAGGGCACTTTGCCCCTTTTCTTTTTATTTTATTTTATTATTTATTGAATTAATTTCCTTTTTCTTTTCTTTTTTTTTCTTTTCTTTTTTTTTTTCCATTATTATTAGCAACAAAATAATCTTTTATTAAATCTAAAAATCATGTCACTCATTCTTATAAGTCATATAAATTAATCATAAAATCTACTAAAAAGGTTAATATAAAAATAATGGTTGAAATTTCTAAAACGACTAAGAGGGTCGTTACATTATCCACCACTAAAAATCATGTTCGTCCTCGAACATAAAATAGGTGAAGGAAGAATTATTGACGTTATCAAAAATCTAATGCATGATCTTCCAGAGTCGTTGTTCATCTCTCCATGAAAGCTTATCTTTAACACCATTCTATCAAGACCAACTACCAAGAACTGAACTATAGAGAATTTGACAGATCTACATATCAGAAGTGATTGTCAAGCTACATACTAACCCATGAACCGAATCTAAACTGAAATCCCTTGGACCATAACACAATAATCATCACAAATCCTTTCTCACATAGCAAGGATAACGTTCCATTGATACTAGCTACAACCAGAAGTGAACCTGAACCAATCATCACATACTTATAGTGCACAAACCATCACATATCTATAACGATTCCCTTTTCAGAACACAATCTTTTTACAAGTTTAAGTTATAAAAATCTTATCTTTAGACTTCGGGTATCCATCAAATAAGAACAAGATAAAGTAAGCACCCAACAAGTGGTACACTCTAGGATGCAAAACCATTAACAACACTGTCAGATAACTGTAACTCTTCATGTAAGCTCTTCTATAAAAAATTTTCATACGCAATGGCGTGCATGTAGAACCAATAGTATACTTCTACTTTCTCAAACAACACCAAATATGTCATGACTGAAATGATCAAGTCTGCCCAAGGATGTCACTTTACCATGAGAACAATCACAAGATCGGTACACCCGATCCACCACTAGAAATTCACCCGTAAATATGAAAACATGTATGTGTATAGTAGCAAATCACACTCTAAACCATATCCAATACGAAGTAGATGGTCATATAAGAATTTATAAAATCAGAGTCGAATAAGACTAGATACTTCTTTTCATAGTGCCCATATCAAACATTTGCATTTATTTGACTCTTTCTCTTTGATTTTCTAGTTACCCACAATCACCAATTTAGTCTCGATTATAATTTCTCACATACTTGTTTTATCGAACCACAACTGCTCTTTACAATACTTCACTAAGGTCAACACTTTTAATTCTAAATGAACTTCATAGTCGCACCAACCATTTATCTTATTCTCAAATCGTCACTAGTATTAAAATCTTCTTAACAAACACATTATTTTCTCCAAAAATTTCAAAATATGGCTACCTATATTTCTTTTTAAGCATTCCATGGCAAGCACGAGTCCTTTCCATTGATATCAAACTATTAAATCACACCCGAAGTCAACTCCACACAACTTTCACATACCATGCTTCAATTGTCATCCCTAATCATCACATACCTCATGCCAATACTTAGAGAAATACTAGGTCTACCCAATTATTCTATATACTATGGGCACATAATCTCTATTTACCATCACGTATCTATGTAACACATCACAACAAGTGATTCCAAAAAAAAAAATCATCAATGACTATATATAATTGTATGTCCATACTATTACGTATCCATAAGTCACTTAACAAAATCTGAACCATTTAGCTCCACATAACAACACATACTCTTACACATCTCAGGGGTTTTACCCAAATCAACACTCAATCTTCATAAAAATTGCTGATAAATTCTTAGTAAGTCTATACCGAATTGATTCACAATCATAGTCATATTAGAACTATATATGTCCATTCATAGACCCTTTAACTCAGAACCAAGAGTATTCTTATTCCTTCACATCTTCTAAATTCTTTCGATGACACAAATTTTAAATACCTTGAACTCTTTAATACACCAAACTCTTTTTCTCTTCGCTGACTTGCTTACCAATCTTATCCTTTGACCAACAACCTATGGTATTTTTATCTTATCCTTGAAATAAAAACATTACATGAAATCCCATTTAGGTATAACAATCAAAAGTAACCAAATTTACTACTCAAATTATTTTTAAGTCCTTCAAATGCTTCATACTCAATGTGATCAATCATTTCTTACCCCTTACCAATTCATACCTTGACAAAACACACTACCACAATGAAAAACTTGAATTTTGAATACAATTATGTAACTCAATCCTTTTATCTATTGAAATTAGCTCATACCTTGAAATATTTTTTACCCCTATGAATTCACGTATCTTAGCTTATCATTGGTTGTCTCTCTATCGATCTTATGATATGCTCCACTAAAAATTCAACCATACTTGTTATCAAACTCAAAATCACAAAAGAATTTATAATCATACTCGAGTTGAACATATGTACACTGCTTTCTTAAGTATTATCCAAAAAAAATTTTACCAATCTAATGAACTCGTGAAACTATTTCCATAACCAAAGCAAAACGGATTAAATCACACATCTCTGTACCCAATTCTCAATTCCTTTTAAGATACCTCTTTAGCTTTGTAATAAGAAAAATTATCCATGCTCTCACTTCTTTCTAAAAGCTAAACTACATCCCGCTATCCTTGTTATTATGACTTTAGCTCTTTTCAATTCTATTAGAGCGACATCCCAACTCCTCATAAAATTTATCATAAAATCACACTACTTATCAAATAGTAGCAACCATAATTTTACATACTAAAAAGTCATCATTACCATACAAAACCCTTTTACCCAACATACCTTATTATATAATTGCATTCCAACCATGTATCATTAATATAAAACCTTATTATCAATATGCCTAGTTAGCCCTTTTCATTACCACGAATTCAACCTCACCATCAACATGACATTTTAACCTAGCTATGCTAATCATCCACGGGACTTTCTCAATTTATACACATTTTCTTACTAAGAATCTCCAATTTCATTCACCCGTACCTACAAGCTAGTTGGGTTCTCAAATATGAGTTCAACACCAAATCTTATCATATGAGCATGTATACCATAGATAACTGTAACGACCTGTTTAGTCGTTTTGAGCAACAGAGTCCATTTCTGGAAAAACTGGCTGGAACGACGAGTGTCACGACGGACCGTCGTGGTCACGACGGCCCGTCGAGGGGGTGTCGTTCCAGGACATTAGAATTCTTCAAATTGGATATTAAAATCGACTCTCTGTAAATTGTGACGGACCTGCAGGACGTTCCGTCACATCCACGACGAACCGTCGTGAGTTTCCGTTGCAAAACACTTCAACTTTGAGAATTTGGTACAAGAAACGAGTTTCTGACCGTCATGACGGAGGTGCAGGACGGACCGTCACAGTGGTGACGGGCCGTCACAGACCACCTGGAATTTGGGAGGTTGCGACGGCCACTGTGACGGACCGTCACAGGCACGACGGCCCGTCACAGGTTGCGCAATCCCAGGCAGTTTAGGATTTCTCCACACGTTTTAAGGGTCGTTTTTGACTATTCTTTCCTTAATTATAAAGATTGAGGGTTAACATTAATAAGTCTAATTACTTAGGGGTTAAAAGGGGTAACCTTAAGTTAATTAGGGGGTTTTATTGTCCTCTTTTATTCTTAATTATTTGTTAATTAGGGTAAAGGAAAGAGGGTTTGAATAAAACAAAAGAGAAAGAACAGAAAGGGAGAACCTTAAAACAAGCATGATGAAAACCATTGAATCCCAAATCTTAATAGTGAATAATATGTGTTGATGATATTGTAAACCTGTCTATATGCTTATCGTATGCTTGCATGAATATGATTATGTGATTTTGATAAAACAAGCATGATGAAAACCATTGAATCCCAAATCTTGAAAGAAACTTTAATCTACGATATTAATGATGATGCCTTGGTATAAAAGAGGGCTTGATAAACTAAAGTAATGGGATTGATGATGCCTTGGTATAGAGAAGGCTTGATGAACGGATAGAATGAATCTAGTGGATCGGAGTGTCACGTTCCGACACATAGTATTAGTGGATCGGAGTGTCACGTTCCGACACATAGTATTAGTGGGACGGGTGTCACGAATCGACACGTAGATATAGGGGATCGGAGTGTCACGTTCCGACACATATAGGGGATCGGAGTGTCACGTTCCGACACATATAGGGGATGGAGTGAGTGTCACGTTCCGACACATATAGGGGATCGGAGTGTCACGTTCCGACACATATAGGGGATCGGAGTGTCACATACCGACACATAGTGGTAGGGGATCGGAGTGTCACGTACCGACACAAGAGGAAGAAAGATAATGAATCTTGAAAGATGTTAATATACTCAACATAATGAACTTAATTCTCAAATGAGTATGGTATTGAGGCTTGAGCCCTCATGGATGAACTTGATGGTATTTATTGACGATTATAATACTTGTTGTTGCTACATATTGAGTTTATAGTTGATTATAATATTACTGATATATATTATCTTCTATTTTGAGTTGGCCGATGATATCTACTCAGTACGTGTGGTTGTACTGACCCCTACTTTATTTTTTTCCTCTTTGTTATTTGTGTAATGCAGCAAACGTTCCGTCAACTTCAACTCAGCAGTAAATCAAGCCAGTCTTCGTCACACCGGAAATTCAGGGTGAGCTAATGCGTCTAGCTTGGACTGGATCTTCTTCTTCAAGTCTTGATGCCTTGAACTTCCGGCATGGACTAGCTTTTTATTGTTATTTGTTCTTAGACATTTTAGTTTAGTAATTTGAGGATAGATGTTCTTGTGATGATGACTTCCAGATTTTGGGGATAATAATAATGGTTTTGAATGTTTTTATTAATGAGTTAAGTCTTCCGCATTATTTTCTGTTGATATAATTGAAATGTTAAGGTTTAGATTGGTTGGTCCGCTCACATAGGAGGGTGAATGTGGGTGCCAGTCGCGTCCCCGATTTGGGTCGTGACAAACTTGGTATCAGAGCATTAGGTTCATTGGTCTCATCACACAAGAACAGGTCTAGTAGAGTCTTAAGGAACGGTAGGGGGACGCCTTTACTTTTCCTTGAGAGGCTATAAGACTTTAGGAAAGTTCCATTCTTTCATTCTTTCTTTCGTGCTACTACTTGAGTCCAATTGGTATCTAGGTGATACAAATTGGTATCTGACCATCTTCACTCTATTTCGCAGATGGTTAGAACTAGAGCAACGATCGCACCAGCAGCGACAACGGAAAGACAGGAAACTACTGAGCCAGCCACTGGGGCTGTGGCGAGGGAGAACAGCGGCAAGAGGCCGTGGAAGAGGTCGTGGGGAGGACATCCTCTAGAGGAAGAGGACGAGCCCCTAGCCCATCTGATACTAGGGCGGGGTGACTCCTCCACCGACTGAGGAGGTAGTAAGAGAGGGTGAGGAAGGGGAAACTGAACAAGTGCAAAATGAGGAATTGCCACCCCAACCTACCCCAGAGATGATCAACCAGGTACTTGCTTATCTTAGCGGGTTATCCGATCAGGGACAGGCTCCTCCAGTGGTTTCTGCACCAACACCTCCGGTTTCAGAGATACGACATGCGGCTACTATGGCTCCCCGCATGGATGCATCATTGGGAATAGGCACATTTCCACGTCTGACTACTGGGCCTATCATGACAAACGATCAACACGAACTTTTCAGTAAGTTCTTGAAATTGAAACCTCCAGTCTTCAAGGGTGTAGAATCTGAGGATGCTTATGATTTTCTGGTTGATTGTCATGAGCTACTACACAAGATGGGGATAGTAGAGAGGTTTGGTGTCGAGTTCGTGAGCTATCAGTTCCAAGGGAACGCCAAAATGTGGTGGCGTTCACATGTTGGGTGTCAACCAACAGAGGCACCACCAATGACTTGGGAATCATTCTCTACCCTGTTTATGGAGAAATATATCCCAAGGACTTTGAGAGATAGAAGAGGGATGAGTTCTTGAGTCTCGAGCAAGGAAGGATGACGGTAGGTAAATGCATACGAGGCTAATTTCGCGCACTATCCAGATACGCCACCCAACTCTGTTTCAGTCCACAAGAACGGATCCGCCGTTTTGTGAAGGGGTTGAGGTCAGAATTGCGGATTTCAGCCTTACAGATAGCGGCAACAGGCAACATCCTTCCAAGAGGTGGTAGACTTCGTGATAGAGGTGGAAGGAGTGAAACCGGATGACTTCACCACAACGTCTACATCAAGAGGTTTCGAAGGGGAGGTGAGTTTAATGGTTCTCACTCTAGAGGACAGAGTTCCGGAGGTTACGCAAGTCGACCAATTCAGTCTTCACTACAGACTGTAGTTGGGGGTCCACCTCAGAACGGTCAACACTACTCCGAGAGCCCTATGCCCGATTCCAGAGAATGCTATGGATGTGGGGAGATTGGACATATTAGGAGGAATTGTCCAAAACAGAGTTACAGAGCCCCACTAGCTAGAGGTAGGGGTGGTCATGGTAGAGGCCGTTTTTTCTGGAGGACGTGGTGGTCGAGGTAATGGCGGTCACCAAACGGCAGAGGTGATGGGCAAAACGGAGCCACTACTACACAACATGGTAGGGGCAACGGACAGACGAATGATAGGGCCCATTGTTATGCTTTCCCTGGGAGGTCTGAAGCGGAGGCGTCTGATGCTGTTATCACAGGTAATCTCTTGGTTTGTGATTGCATGGCATCTGTATTATTTGACCCTGGCTCCACGTTTTCATATGTATCTTCCTCATTTGCTCATGGTCTAAATTTGCATTGTGAATTACTTGACATACCTATTCGTGTTTCTACTCCGGTGGGTGAGTCTGTGATAGTCGAAAAAGTGTATAGGTCTTGTTTGGTGAACTTTGTGGGGAGCAACACTTATGTAGATTGGTTATTTTAGAAATGGGTGACTTTGATGTAATTCTGGGTATGACTTGGCTTTCTCCAAACTTTGCGATTTTGGATTGTAATGCTAAAACAGTGACGTTAGCCAACCTGGGGCAGATCCGTTAGTGTGGGAGGGCGACTACACTTCCAAACCAGTTCGCATCGTGTCCTTTCTTCGTGCTAAGAAAATGGTGAGTAAAGGGTGTTCAGCTTTCTTGGCACATCTCAAGGATGACACTACCCAAGTACCTTCGATTGAGTCAGTTTCGGTAGTCCGTGAGTTTTTGGATGTGTTCCCTGCAGACCTTCCCGGTATGCCACCAGATAGGGATATAGACTTCTGCATTGATTTGGAACCAGGTACTCGCCCCATTTCTATACCCCCTTATAGAATGGCTCCCACGGAGTTAAGAGAGTTAAAGGCTCAACTTCAAGAATTGTTGAGTAAAGGCTTCATTAGACCAAGTGCATCTCCTTGGGGTGCTCCGGTGCTATTTGTGAAGAAGAAGGATGGGAGTTTCCGAATGTGCATAGATTACCGACTGTTGAACAAAGTAACTATTAAGAACAAGTACCCCTTCCTCGCATTGATGACTTGTTCGATCAGTTACAAGGTGCTTGTGTCTTCTCAAAAATTGACTTGAGGTCCGGTTATCACCAATTGAAAATACGAGCAACGGATGTGCCAAAGACTGCTTTTCGAACTAGGTATGGGCATTATGAATTTGTGGTAATGTCTTTTGGTCTTACGAATGCCCCTGCTGCCTTCATGAGTTTGATGAACGGGATTTTCAAGCCATACTTGGACCTCTTTGTGATTGTGTTTATTGATGATATACTGATATACTCCAAGAGTAAGAAGGAACATGAGGAGCATTTGAGAATGGTGTTGAGTTGTTGAGAGTGAAAGAAAAAGCTTTATGCGAAATTCTCCAAGTGTGAGTTTTGGCTAGATTCAGTGTCCTTCTTGGGGCATGTGGTTTCTAAGGATGGAGTGATGGTGGGATCCATCCAAGATTGAGACAGTGAAGAATTGGGTAAGACCTACAAACGTGTCAGAAATAAGGAGTTTTGTGGGTTTAGCTAGCTACTACCGCCGATTTGTCAAGGGATTCTCTTCCATTGCTTCCCAATTGACGAACTTGACTAAGCAGAATGTTCCATTTGTATGGTCGGATGAGTGTGAGGAAAGCTTTCAGAAGCTCAAGACCTTGTTGACTACCGCACCTATCCTCACCTTGCCGGTAGAGGGTAAGAACTTCATTGTTTATTGTGATGCATCCTATTCTGGGTTGGGTGCAGTGCTAATGCAAGAGAAGAATGTGATTGCTTATGCTTCGAGGCAACTAAAGGTGCATGAACGTAACTATCCGACCCATGATTTGGAGTTGGCCGCGGTAGGTAGTATTTGCACTAAAGCAATGGAGACATTACTTGTATGGGGTTAAGTGTGAAGTCTACACGGACCATCGTAGCCTACAGTATGTATTCACTCAGAAAGACTTGAACTTGAGACAAAGGAGATGGATGGAACTACTAAAGGACTACGACATCACTATCTTGTATCATCCGGGGAAGGCGAATGTTGTGGCAGATGCTTTGAGTAGAAAGGCCGGAAGCATGGGAAGTCTAGCTCATTTGCAAGCTTCTAGACGCCCATTGGCTAGAGAAGTACAGATTCTGGCTAATGACCTTATGAGGTTGGAATAAATGAGAAGGGAGGACTGTTAGCTTGTGTAGAGGCAAAAATCTTCTTCTTGATCAGATTAAGGGAAACAGTTTGATGATGAGAAGCTAAGTCGAATCCGAGATAAAGTGTTGCAAGGAGAGGCTAAAGAGGCAATAATTGATGAGGAAGGTGTTTTGAGAATTAAGGGAAGGGTATGTGTACCCCGCATCGATGATTTGATCACCACTATTCTTACCGAGGCTCATAGTTCCGGATATTCTATACATCCTGGTGCAACCAAGATGTATCGCGACCTAAAGCAACACTTCTGGTGGAGTAGAATGAAGCGCGATATTGTTGACTTTATTGCCAAATGTCCAAACTGTCAACAAGTAAAGTATGAACACCAGAGGCCCGGAGGAACACTTCAGAGAATGCCCATTCCTGAATGGAAGTGGGAAAGAATCGCGATGGACTTGTGGTTGGTCTTCCAAAGACCTTGGGTAAGTATGACTCCATTTGGGTGATCGTTGATAGGTTAACTAAGTCTGCTCACTTCATTCCTGTCAAGGTGACCTACAATGCAGAGAAGAAGTTAGCCAAGATCTACATCTCAGAGATCGTTCGGTTGCATGGAGTTCCACTCTCCATCATATCTGATAGAGGTACGTAGTTTACTTCTAAGTTTTGGAGGACATTACATGCTGAATTAGGTACTAGGTTGGACCTTAGCACTGCATTTCACCCTCAGACCGATGGTCAGTCTGAGCGAACGATTCAAGTGTTGAAGGATATGCTTCGTGCATGTGTGATAGAGTTTGGTGGCCATTGGGATAGCTTTTTACCTTTGGCAGAGTTTTCATATAATAATAGCTATCACTCCAGTATTGACATGGCTCCATTTGAAGCATTGTATGGGAGGAGGTGTAGATCTCCCATTGGTTGGTTTGATGCCTTTGAAGTTAGACCTTGGGGACTGATCTGTGTTGAGAGATTCTATGGGGAAGGTAAAGCTATTCAAGAAAAGCTTTGGCGGCTCAAAGTAGACAAAAGGAGTATGCAGACCGAAAGGTTAGAGACTTGGAGTTCATGGAAGGTGAACAAGTCCTGTTGAAGGTTTCACCCATGAAAGGGGTGATGCGGTTCGGAAAAAGGGGCAAGTTAAGTCCAAGGTATATTGGACCATTTGAAGTGCTTAAGAGAATAGGGGAGGTGGCTTATGAATTAGCCTTGCCCCCAGGGCTGTCCGGAGTGCATCCGGTGTTTCATGTATCCATGTTGAAGAGATACCACGGAGATGGAAACTACATTATCCGTTGGGATTCAGTTTTGTTGGAAGAGAACTTGACTTATGAAGAGGAACCGGTTGCTATATTAGATAGGGAAGTTCGCAAGCTGAGGTCGAGAGAGATTGCATCCATCAAAGTGCAATGGAAGAATCGACCGGTTGAAGAGGCTACTTGGGAGAAGGAGGCAGATATGCAAGAAAAATACCCACATCTGTTTACAGATTCAGGTACTCCTTTTCGCCATTGTTTTCCTTTTCTTGATCGTTCGGGGACGAACGATGGGTAAATTGGTATCTATTGTAACGACCTGTTTAGTCGTTTTGAGCAACAGAGTCCATTTCTGGAAAAACTGGCTGGAACGACGAGTGTCACGACGGACCGTCGTGGTCACGACGGCCCGTCGAGGGGGTGTCGTTCCAGGACACTTAGAATTCTTCAAATTGGATATTAAAATCGACTTTCTGTAAATTGTGACGGACCTGCAGGACGTTCCGTCACATCCACGATGAACCGTCGTGAGTTTCCGTTGCAAAACACTTCAACTTTTGAGAATTTGGTACAAGAAACGAGTTTCTGACCGTCATGACGGAGGTGCAGGACGGACCGTCACAGTGGTGACGGGCCGTCACAGACCACCTGGAAATTGGGAGGTTGCGACGGCCACTGTGACGGACCATCGCAGGCACGACGGCCCGTCACAGGTTGCGCAATCCCAGGCAGTTTAGGATTTCTCCACACGTTTTAAGGGTCGTTTTTGACTATTCTTTCCTTAATTATAAAGATTGAGGGTTAACATTAATAAGTCTAATTACTTAGGGGTTAAAAGGGGTAACCTTAAGTTAATTAGGGGGTTTTATTTTCCTCTTTTATTCTTAATTATTTGTTAATTAGGGTAAAGGAAAGAGGGTTTGAATAAAACAAAAGAGAAAGAACAGAAAGGGAGAGAGAGATCGATCGAGAGGCTGAAAAAGGATATCAAAGCTTTGGATTTCTTGCTTGATCACTAGTCTTCGGTGGAGGTAGGTTATGGTTATTTTACGATATTCGTAGTGAACTCTTAATAGTGAATAATATGTGTTGATGATATTGTAAACCTGTCTATATGCTTATCGTATGCTTGCATGAATATGATTATGTGATTTTGATAAAACAAGCATGATGAAAACCATTGAATCCCAAATCTTGAAAGAAACTTTAATCTACGATATTAATGATGATGCCTTGGTATAAAAGAGGGCTTGATAAACTAAAGTAATGGGATTGATGATGCTTGGTATAGAGAAGGCTTGATGAACGGATAGAATGAATCTAGTGGATCGGAGTGTCACGTTCCGACACATAGTATTAGTGGATCGGAGTGTCACGTTCCGACACATAGTATTAGTGGACGGGTGTCACGAACCGACACGTAGATATAGGGGATCGGAGTGTCACGTTCCGACACATATAGGGGATCGGAGTGTCACGTTCCGACACATATAGGGGATTGGAGTGTCACGTTCCGACACATATAGGGGATCGGAGTGTCACGTTCCGACACATATAGGGGATCGGAGTGTCACATACCGACACATAGTGGTAGGGGATCGGAGTGTCACGTACCGACACAAGAGGAAGAAGAAAGATAATGAATCTTGAAAGATGTTATATACTCAACATAATGAACTTAATTCTCAAATGAGTATGGTATTGAGGCTTGAGCCCTCATGGATGAACTTGATGGTATTTATTGACGATTATAATACTTGTTGTTGCTACATATTGAGTTTATAGTTGATTTATAATATTACTTGATATATATTATCTTCTATTTTGAGTTGGCCGATGATATCTACTCAGTACGTGTGGTTGTACTGACCCCCTACTTTATTGTTTTCCTCTTTGTTATTTGTGTAATGCAGCAAACGTTCCGTCAACTTCAACTCAGCAGTAAATCAAGCCAGTCTTCGTCACACCGGAAATTCAGGGTGAGCTAATGCGTCTAGCTTGGACTGGATCTTCTTCTTCAAGTCTTGATGCCTTGAACTTCCGGCATGGACTAGCTTTTTAGTTATTTTGTTCTTAGACATTTTAGTTTAGTAATTTGAGGATAGATGTTCTTGTGATGATGACTTCCAGATTTTGGGGATAATAATAATGGTTTTGAATTGTTTTTATTAATGAGTTAAGTCTTCCGCATTATTTTCTGTTGATATAAATTGAAATGTTAAGGTTTAGATTGGTTGGTCCGCTCACATAGGAGGGTGAATGTGGGTGCCAGTCGCGTCCCCGATTTGGGTCGTGACAATAACTCCTTAAATAGTTAATATTTGCACTTAACAATCAACATGTCCGTTTTCATGTACCACAAGTAATACATCGTGAAAATTCATTACATCCACCACTAGAACATATCATATCTATTGAGAAGATCATTTGCAAATAGGTCATACACTTTATCCATCAAATAGCTGTAAAATATTACCAGATTAGTTTTGTATCTAACCCAAGCTATATGTATTCTTTCGTAAGCAAGGTTGAATATCAAAAGTAAACACACTCCATAATTCTAACCAAGTACCCATCAGTACCATTGTAATAGTCGTATCATGACCTTCTTTGGTAAACACTCAATCTGTGAAACCACAGAAGAGATTCTGACCTGAATGGGTGCAACATCATTGCTAAGCAACCCATTAATGGTATGAAAACTATATCAATTGTATACACTATTTATTATCTAGTCAATTCTTCAAACATTTAACTTTTAATTGTCGAACCACTCCATATTTTCTCATACCAGATAAGTACTATTTTATTATTATTATTTTACAATGATAATCAACCTTACTCCACTCTTTCAAATATGATCACGCATTCGTTTCTTAAGTATATCATTTTCACCTTAATACCTGATCTAACATCAAATCAATACACGACATGCCGGTGATTCACAAAAGGTACTACGCACGAGTCATCACATAAATGAGAGCGAATGGAGTGAAGCGATAAGAATAAAAATGGGACCAAGTACGCACAATAGATATCCAAGAAGTGAAGATATTTCCTAAAAGTCACTACAGCCTCTCGAAGATAGGTACAGACGTCTCCGTACCGATTATCAAGACTATATTTAGACTCGACTTGTACACACGTGAGACCTATGAACCTGGGGCTCTGATACCATTTTGTCACGACCCAAAAATGGACGTGATGGTACTCGTCTTATCCCACCAAGACAAGTCAGCCTAAAACTCAACCATTACAATAAAGTGCGGAAATAAAATATAAGTAACTTAATAAAACCCCCAAAACCTGGTAGTCACGTGTACAAGCCTCTAAAGTATTACAATTGATTCAAAAGAAAAACTCAAGTCTCAAATGAACTTGTTTCTAGAATAGAACAAGATCATAATTAAGGAGAAGAAAGTCTGCTGCGATGGAAACAGCTACCTGACAAATCTCCAAGAAACCTCAGACAAGGAGAAGGGAAATATCACAAAGTCCGAGCTAGTAACCTACAAAAAAATTTGTAGTAGCAAGGGTTGAGTACCAAACCACACGGTACCCAGCAAGTAAAACGTCTAAACACAAGCTAAGGAGATAAAATACGGGTACTCCTACCACCCCCAACCGAACCTCCACAACTACAACCTGCATCATCAACTCAACCTAACAACTCACAGTTTACATAGCACGTAGCTCACAACAACTTAGACAATTACATATCCTCAACACAACACTTCAACAATTACATATCCTCAACAACAACACTTCACAAATTACATATCCTCAACAACCATACTTCAACAAATTACATATCCGCAATAACAAGCTCAATATTGATCAATCACAAGTTCCGCAGAAAGGCAATCAGAAGATCAGCCAAATTATATATCAAGTTCACTAATGTTAAGTATGTGCAATGCAATGGAATGCAAGTCAAGTATAATGATGCATGTCTGACCTAGTGATACCACCCGCTGTCTCTCAGTCCGGGACCCATGGGGACATATCTGTCCATGCATCTGTCGCGGCGCACGACACGACCCTCGATAATAGTAACCATCGCGGCGCGCGATACGTCCCTCGAAATATAGTATCCATCACGGCGCGCGATACGTCCCTCGTAATATAGTATCCATCGCGGCGCGCGATACGTCCCTCGAAATGGTGCATCCTCTGAAGTACCATTCTTTCTCAATGCACATAACACTTGTCACAAACCAATGCCTCAGAATAATGCAGAGGATAAGTTCCACACAATATGAGGAGATGACCATTTCATAACATCACACATTTCACACCACACAAAACATGAAGTTACATCAACAATGATTCAACAAGCCTTCAACCCTTTCTCAACACAACACACATAACAATTAATCACATTGCCTTTTTGTTATCCCCATTCTTTTCATCATTAGAATTAATCAATGTGGACAAGTCAACCCATCACCAATCCCGTTACTCCCAACATATACCACAAGAACATACACGCATTTCATACACTTAACAAGTTTAGAAATCCACTTGCCTCAATTTATCGACAATCACTTCGGGACTTTAGCCTTCCTCCTTTGTTGTACTTTCAAATCAATACAATCTATTCAAATCAATAACCACAATAAGAGTTCAAATCTTACAACACTCATATTACAATTTGTTTAACTTTGACCCAACAATTTATCCAAATTTATAATAAAGTTTCTCAATCTTGATTTCTAACTAATAAGTCAAATCTCATATTTCTTAAATTTCAAGTCAAGAGTTAAGTCATAATTTCTCCAAACACTACACCCTAATAGTTTCCATATAATATAATGTGTCCAATTATTATCCCAAATTGGCTATTGACGCATATCATATTCCATTGGAAATCTTGACATACTTTCAAAGGGAACACCATCAATTTCTAAAAAAAAAAACCAAATTACATATCTATTACTAGTTATGACACTATCACTTTGACAAATTTCATAATAATTATAAGACGATTTAAAGAAAATTAATCCCAACAAATTTTCAGAATCTATATGTCACACATTAAATTCTATATATTTAGTACCACACATTACCATTAACTTTCAAAACAAACTCACAAATCCTTTTTTTTTCTTTACAAACCTACAGTAACCCACTCAATTTCCTTATCTAACTCTTAACGAATTAAAAGTATTAATTATCATAAAACTTATCTTTTACATGTATTGTTTCATCCACCAACAATAATAATTCATTTAATACCCTCTATCATAATTATATGTAAATAACATGTGCACATGTACACGAAATCAAAAACTAGTTTCACGTATTAGTGTAAATTATACACGTTTTAACTTAAAAATTTACTCCTAATTACATTAAAAACTTAATAGAAAGGATGAAAATAATTACCTTGACGCCTTGAGATAAAATATTGATTTTGCTCCTCCTTTTTTTTTCTTTTCTTTTCTCTCTCTTTCTTTTCTTTTCTCCGTTTCTTTTCTTTCTGTCTTTCTGTTTTTTTTCTTCGTATGAGCCGTCACGACTTTTAAAAGGGTAGGGAAACTTTGCCCCTTTTTTTTATTTTATTTTATTATTTATTGATTAATTTTCCTTTTTTCTTTTTTTTTTTCTTTTCTTTTTTTTTTTCCTTATTATTAGCAACAAAATAATCTTTTATTAATCTAAAAATCATGTCACTCATTCTTTAAGTCATATAAATTAATCATAAAATCTACTAAAAAGGTTAATATAAAAATAATGGTTGAAATTTCTAAAACGACTAAGAGGGTCGTTACATTTACGGTGCTCATAATAAATTTATGATTATAATTCATTATCTTAAAAGACAGACTGAAACAAAACAAATTTATAATTTTTTTGGTGCAGGGTAATTTGATCATGAATTTCTTCCTGTTGTGACACTCTCAATGAACATGTACTGCATGTAACTTTAGACCTCTCTCGAATTTCACATAAGCAAATCCCTTCTAGCGTTCAATTTTATTCACATATTTCATAGCTTTTCATGTCAAAATTCATTAATTATTCATGCCAAGATCATACGACTATAATAATTTCTTCCATCTGAAAGTTAATATATTTCCTTGTTTCATATTGAAATCACAGTCACTTTTAAATAAAACAAAAGTAATAAAACAAAAGTAAAAAAACAGTGTTACAATATAAATTTCATCCATAAAAATCATTATAATAACAACAAAATATAACGAACTCGACATTATTTTATTCATACAAATATCATTCAGAAAGTACACTACTTTACAGATTACATAAAAAAAATAATTTTTCACTTTTTATACCACTTAATATACCTTTCATACAAAGGATCATCATTAATATCACATTTATACATTTCTCTTACCAAATAGTTCATGTCTATCACACAAATTTATACACAAATGACAAAACTTATACAAACAATAAAATATCAAATTTAATACCAACTTACAACACTTTTCATACAATTCGTAAAAAATCAAAATAACTTATTTAACAGATTACTAAACGCATTTTCATAAAAATTTCTTTCTATTTATTCTATCAAATTCATTCAGAACTAAACATTTAATTTATGCTTTCAGAAAAAAATAATCTATTTCTAATCTAGATACTCAATCTATAACGATAAAACTATTTATGTTTTATCAATTTATACTCAAATCTTTCATATTTTGCGACAGTACACAAAATAGCTAATCTGATATATCTAATATAGGATGCATAAGACGTTTAGTATTTTAGAAACTTAAGATAAAATTATGACGATTAATTTTAAAGAAGACGACAATAAAGTAGTAGTAGTAATATTTGTGATAGAAATGTAATTTAAAATAGTAAAAATGATAGTATAATTATGATAATCATAATAATAATAGAGGTTAGAGCAATAGTATTAATAATATCTAATAGATAATTACGATAACATTAGTAATAAACCAAAATAGTCGTGAAATATAAAGTATTCGACTTATTAATAATTTAGAAGCTTAATGAGATGAATTACAAGAAATAAGGGACAAAATTGGGTGTCAACATGGTGTACTGATATTACATTTGTCACACCTTTTGACCTTTTGTTGGTGTAGGTTTGTTTCTGGTTGTTTGAAGTGTGTGAACAACAAGTACTCATCATCACTTTTACCTACTCCATCCTCGAGTGAAAGTTGTGTGTGTTTTTATGTTATTTATCCTTCTTTTGTTCATACCATGTTAGTTAGAATCTCTTGTACATGAATAGACTTGGTTCTTAAGAGTTGTTAATGATTTTGTAATAGATGAATGAATTGTTCTCACATTTGTTTTACTTTAATTCAGATGCTTTTCATTTAATGATTTTCTATTATGTGAGAAAAGAGAGGTAGAGGTTTGTCTATCTAGTTAGAATAGAATAAGTGTCCACACAATTCGGTAGTTTGGATAGTTATAATAATATTAGAGCTTAGTTAATAGTCTCACAAGTAAAAGAGAAATGTCAAATAGAATCCTGTGGTATATGGATTTGATGATAACAATTAAATGATGACCTCGAATGTTTATACATGGAAATCACAAATATCTGTCTTTCCAAGCTAAAAACACAGTACATGTTTCTCTTCTTTTCTTTGAGTACGTACAGTAAAAAAAAAAAAAAAAAAAAAAAAAAAAAAAAACTTAATAAATAGGTAAATAGAAACTTATTACAATATTTATTGTTTTTTCTTTAAAATTAGGAAAAATTACGTAAATACACGTCTTATTTTATCATATAATTTCTTAAATTTTCTACCATTAAATTTTTTTACAAAAATCGTTTATCAAATACATCATATTTCCTCTTAAATACATCTCTATTCCTTCTCAGTTACATTTATATCTCCTCTCAGATACATTCCTCCTCTCTCGGGTACATCCACCCTCTCACGGATACATCTCTATCCCCTCTCAGAAAAATTACATAAATACACATCTTACTTTACCATAATCTCTCAAATTTTCTACTATTAATTTTTTCTTTTACAAAAATTGCTTCTCGGATACATCTAACCCTTTTTGAATACATCTATATCTCTTCTTCGTTACATCTCTAATACATCCTCCTCTCTTAGATATGTCCACCCCCTCTCGGATACATACTCTCCTCTCGGATACATTCACCCCCTCTCGGATACATCCTTATCCCCTTTCGGATACATCCTTCTCATTAAATTATAATGTATCATTTGCAGTCTGTGAGCTATGTATCTGCAAATTTCCTGATACTTACAGTAAGAATTTTTTTGTAATTTGGAAAAGAATAGAGATACAATGTAATTAGTTGTTAACACTATGATATTTATGTAATTTTTACTTATGATGACACGAGAATAAATTATTTCAATAGAAACATAATATCACAAATCAAACCATCATAATTATCACTCACCCAAATTTAACGGTTGAAATCATCAATATATCTCAAATTCTCACAATGGAGATCATTAAGGCTATATAAATTGTTTTCTATAATTATGCATGAGAAGATTGAATTTTTTTTAGATATAAAATTATTATTTCCAGCATGTTGTAAAACTTAAGAACAAGAAAGAAGAGAAGAAGAATATAAGACAATAGAGGAACAATATAAGTTTTTTTTTTTTTTTTAAGTGTATCCACATTATTCCCAATACCACTATTTATAGGATTACATTGAGTAATACCAAAGGGTATCATTACATTAAATCTTGAGAATTGCTACCCATTATGCAGTAAATAAAGTTAGGAGTTATGTTCATCCATTTAACCATATTATCAATAACATTATTACCAATAAAGGATGAAATTAACCTAGGAGTTATGGTCATCCATTTGACCACATTATCAACAACATTACTACTCATAAAGAAGGGAATTAACCAAGGAGTTATATTCACCCATTTAACCACCAAATGATTTACAACACTCCCCCTTGGATGACCATTTATAGATAATATGCCTCGTTAAAACCTTACTAAGAAAAAATCCTGTGGAAAACAAATCTTAGTGAAGGACAAAAGAGTACACATATCTTGTTATACGCTTTATTTGCCGCCTCATTAAAACCTCCCAGGAAACCCATTGGGATAAACCTAGGCCAAGGGAAAAAGAGTGCAACACGTAGTTTACTCCCCCTATAGCAAAAATCATTTAATTTCTTAGAGACCACGCATTCTAATCTTGGATACCAAATTTTCAAATGTTAGTTGGTAATGCTTTAGTGAACAAATCCGCCAAATTATCAACTGAGCGAATTTGTTGAATATTTATTTCACCTTTCTTCTCAAGATCATGAGTGAAAAAGAATTTTGGTGAAATGTGTTTTGTTGTATCTCCTTTCATGTATCCTCCCTTTAGCTGAGTTATACATGAAGCATGGTCTTCTTATAATATAGTTGGAATACCCTTTTTCATAGGAAACCAACACATTTCTTGAATATGTTGAGTTATTGATCTCAACAAAACACACTCCCCGACTTACTTCATGGATGGCTATTATTTCTGCATGATTTGAAGAAGTAGCAGCTAATGTTTGCTTCATTGACCGCCAAGATATAATTGTGCCTCCATATATAAATAAATAGTCTGTCTGAGATCGATTTTTATGTGGATCAGACAAATATCTAGCATCTGCATAACCAATCATTTCTGACTTTAATTTATTAGAATAAATAATCCAATATCAATAGTTCCTTGAAGATATCTGAATATATGTTTGACTCTATTCCAATGTATCTTTATAGGGATCGAGCTGAATCTTTCCATAAACTTACTGCAGAATAGATATCTGGTCGAGTATTATTGGCAAGACACATAAGTGTCCCAATAGCACTAAGATATGGAGTTTCATCACCAAGAAGCTCTTCAGCATTTTCTTGAGGTCGAAATGAATCTTTATCTATGTCAAGCGATCTCGCAATCATCAGCGTACTCAATGGATGTGATTTGTCCATCTAAAATCGCTTTAAATCTTTTTTTTTGTATGTTGATTGATGAAAAAATATTTCATTTTTCAAATTCTCAATTTGTAGGTCAAGAAAAATTTTGTCTTACTATGATCTTTCATCTCAAATTATTTCATTAAACACTCAACATCTTCTGAAAGATCATTAGGAGTGTCAATGATATTTAAATCATCAACGTACACTACTATTATAATAAAATCAGATCCAGACCTTTTTATAAAAATATAAGGACAAATTAGGGTCATTTTTATACCCTTCCTTTGGTAAAAATTGGCTAAGACGATTGTATCACATTCATTGTGATTGTTTTAATCCATATAAGGATTTCTGAAGCCTTATCGAACATTGAATGCTTCATGAAATTTCACAAAAATATTGTGGTCCAATGAGCCATATAAATAGGCTGTGACATTATCCATTAGACACATTCAAGCTTTATGAACTGTCAAATTTATTAGATACATGAAGGTAATTACATCCACTACTGGAGAATATGTCTCCACATAATCAATGTCAGCCCTTTGTGAAAAAACTTATGTCACAAGTCGTTCTTTATATCTTATGACTTCACCTTTTTCATTTCATTTTCGCACAAAAATCCATTTGTACCCCACTAGCTTTACACCTTCAGGTGTTTGGACTATTGGTCCAAAAACTTCACGTTTTTCAAGTTCAAGTCAATTCTTCTTGAATTGTCTTCTTCTATTTTGGCCAATCATTTCTGTCTGTATTCATTGAGAGATTTTGGTTCAAAATCCTCACCTTGTTGCATTATTTCAACAGCAACATGATAAGTAAAAATATTGTCCACCACAATATTATTTCGATTTCACCTTTTTCTCGTCGAGACATAACTTATTGATATTTCTTCGTTCTCATTATTTTTAGTTATTTGGACCTTTTCCGCGGTCTTGTCATTTGTTATGTTCCGGAGCTCTTCTTGAGAAATTTCCTTCATGATATGATCTTCATGATCATTTTTTTCTTTTCTTTTACAAGAATTTTTATCCTTTGAACCAATTGGCCTACCACGTTTTAAACGTGATTTAGGCTCATTTATTTTAACAATTTCTCCTATTGGGACATCAACTCAAACTGGAGCATTTGCAACTGGAATATAAGATTTACTAACCCTTGGAAGGTTAGTAAATGCATCTAGCAGTTGATTTGAATCATTTTGCAAATAAATCATATTTTTAACCTCTTGCTCACATTTATTTGTTTGAGGTTTTAAATGAGATAGAGATATTGAATTTCAATCTATCTCTTTTTCCAACTGTTTATGTTCTCCCCCTAATGTTGGGTATACTGATTCATCAAAGTGACAATCAGCAAACCTTGTCGTAAATATATCTTCTGTCATAGGGTCAAAATATTTAATAATAGAAGGAGATTCATATCCAACATACACTCCCAACCTTCTTTGGGGACCCATCTTTGTGCGTAGTTGTGGAGCAATTGAAACGTATGTCGTGCACCCAAAAATTCTAAAATGGGAAATATTTGGCTCATGACCTAAAACCAACTGTAATGGAGAGAATTCATGATAACTAGTTGGCCTTATGCGCACTAATGTTGCTGCATGCAAAATAGCATGATCACATATTGAAACAGACAACTTTATCCTCATTAACAACAATCTAGCTATCAATTGGAGACGCTTAATCAAAGATTCCGCTAGACCATTTTGAGTATGAACTTGAGCAACTGAATGTTCAGTTATTATCCCCATGGACAAACAATATCACTAAAGGCTTTGATGTAAACTCACAACCATTATCAAGACGAATTGTCTTTATTACATAATCTGGAAATTGTGCTCGTAAACTTATTATTTGAGCTAACAACCTCCCAAAAGTAATATTGCGAGTTGATAATAAGCACACATGTGATATATGGTTGATGCATCTATCAAGACCATATAATATTTAAATGACCCACATGGAGGGCGAATTGGCCCACATATATCACCCTGTATACGTTCCAGAAATGCAGGAGATTCAATCACAACCTTAGATGTTAATGGTTTAATAACCAATTTTCCTTGAGAACAAGCAGCACAAGAGAATTTCTTTGATTGAAGAATTTTCCGATTCTTAAAATTATGTCCATTGTAAATTCTCAATAATTTTGCGCATCACATTATAACCGGGATGGCCCAACCAGTCATGTCAAATGATAAAATCATTAGGATAAGTACGCCCTTTGTTTACTATGACATGTGATTTAACCATACTAATACTTGTATGGTACAGTCCAGAAGAAAATGCGGGTAATTTTTCATGCACATATTTTTGCCCCAATTTCATTGTAGTAATATATTCAACATTTCATTCATTGGCGTCTCAACATGATAGCCATTTTGACGAATAACCTTGAAACTTAATAAGTTTCTTTGTGATTACTACAATAAAATGCATTTAATATTTAATACGGAGAAGGGCCTAAAATACCCTTAAAGTATTGAAATTGGTACAAAATTACCCTCCATCCATCTATTGGCTCCAAAATACCCTTCCCATCCACCTATCGGGTCAAAAATACCCTTGTCATCCACCTTTTGGTTCAAAATTGACCACTTATTTAACGGTTTTATATTTAAACTATTTAAATATTTTTTAAAATACGTGGTGCTCAACTATTTGATATAATTTAACTTATTTGTATAATTATCAACTATTTGTTATAATTTAACTTATTTGTATAATTTATCAACTATTTTTTATAATTTAACTTATTTGTATAATTTATAAATCAATTTATTACCCATCAATTACTAATTAAATTCCTCTTAATAAATCCATCACATTATTAATGCAAGCTACTGCCAATTGAGTGTTTTTAAAAATTATAGAAGTAAATTATCATACATTCAAGTGGCTAAATAAAAATCACCGATAAACTTAAAAGTCTGACTATGTTCATCTTAATATATTCTTACGTCTCAATTATGTGATGTTACTTCATAGGTAACTTTTTTTCAAAATAATATATTAAAGGTTTTAAAACAAATAATAAATAATTATAAAATTATATTTTAAAATAGTGCATACGGGATGTATTACTTATTTACCTTTAATAATAAATTTCTAATTCAATTTTTAAAGAAAGTGTCCTCCTAAATAAGAGGCTCAACCTAAATTTAATTGGGGTTTCGATTCTGACTCAAATAATTTTGGATGTCATTTTCAGGAATCTATAATTTCATCGTGTTTTAGTAGTGTTTATGACGATTTTGATATTAGAATTGGATTATTAATTGAGTGAGGTTTAGTTAGTAATGAGTGGGTAGTGGGTTGGTTTATAAATTATATTAATAAATTAAAATTATAATCAATAGTTGAACGCCAAGTATTTTAATATAATTTAGTAATTGATGGGTAATAAATTGATTATAAATTATACAAATAGTTAAATTATAATAAATAGTTGATAAATTATACAAATAAGTTAAATTATAACAAATAGTTGATAAATTATACAAATAAGTTAAATTATATCAACTAGTTGAGCACCACGTATTTTAAAAAATATTTAAATAGTTTAAATATAAAACGTGTTAAATAGTGGTCAATTTTGAACCAAAAGGTGGATGACAAGGGTATTTTTGACCCGATAGGTGGATGGGAAGGGTATTTTGGAGCCAATAGATGGATGGAGGGTAATTTTGTACCAATTCAATACTTTAAGGGTTATTTTAGGCCCTTCTCCGTATTTAATATCGTTCCCCCAGGTAGTAGTAAGGCCGCTCTTCCAGAACCCTCAATTAATTTTGCTCTACCAGATATTGTATTAACATAAGCCTTTTTCATAATCAAATTAAAGAAATATTTCCTTTCTCTTAAAATAGTGTGAGTTGTAGCACTATCAAGAAGACACATTTCTCCATTACTCATCTTGAACCAATTGAAGATTGGGAAATTTTATTTATCTTCATAAAATAAGAGTACATCATAAGAAATACGAAAAATCAACAACTTTGCAAGAAAATAAAATTACTTATTTTTTAGAATATAAAAACAACATAAGGAAAAACATAACAATTAAAAGCACATATATAAAACAACATAATTATTTTTCCCCAATCAAATGATCAAACATTAGTTTTAATCTCCAAAGAAATCTTCAACTTCCAAATGAGTAATATCATCAAGGTCATAAAAATCATCATCTTTCAAAGCCAAATTTGATTCAATATTGTCATCATATTTTTGTGATTGCACCATTTTTGTTTTCTTTTCTTTTCAAGGAATCTTGAAAAGCCTAACAAAATGCTCAGCTGCTCGGCATTCATTCTTCCAATGTCCGTTCATGCCACAAAGATGACAATTGTCTCTTGAAGGATTTCTTTGAGAACCCATATTGTTCTCCCTTTTGTGGCGACCACTACCACGATGATTATTATATCGCCCTCTTCCATTGCCAAGTTTACGCACATTATTTTGACCATGATTTTTATTTTGTCTTCTTTCAGACTGTATGTGCTTCATCCTCATTTGCTTCCAGTAACGGAGCAGTTCCTGTAGGACGGGTCTCATAGTTTTTCAATAAAAGAGTATTATGTTGCTCAGCCACAAGAAGGCATGAAATCAACTCAGAATACTTTTAAAATTTCATTTCACAATATTGTTGTTGTAATACCAAATTTGAGGCATGAAAAGTTGTAAGAGTTTTTTCCAACATGTCCTCATCTTTTATATCTTCCTCATATAATTTCAATTGGGAAGTAAATTTATATACAGCATAATTATATTCACATATAGTTTTAAAATCCTGTAACTGTAAGTGAATCCATTCATAATGAGCCCTTGGCATTACCGTTGCCTTAAGGTGGTCATACCTTTCCTTCAAACCAATCCACAATTCAAGTGGATCTTTCACCGTAAGGTATTCAACCTTCAATCCTTTGTCCAGATGATGACGAAGGAAAATCATTGTCTTGCTTGTCCTGACTCGACGTTGTATTACCATTTGTAATAGTGGCACCAAGACCTTTAGCGTCAAGGTGAATTTCAGCGTCGAGTACCCATGACTAGTAATTATTTTCAGAAATGTCAAGTGTCACGAACTCAAGCTTTGATAAATTCGACATGATAAAACTATCATAGAAAATAATTAATTAGAGTAAAATAGACAATGAGTAAATAAGTAACTAGCAAAAAAAAAATTCGTCAAAGTAAAATTAGCATACAATCTAAACTAATATTATGTCTCGCAAGTAACAAAAATAACTTTTAGTTGTTAGATAAAGTCTTTTCATTTAAAAGTAATCAATAATATAGATAATTCACTTTTTCCAATGAGAACAAAAAACACTAGAATTTGTAGTTCATTCATTTTTTTTCTCAAACAATGACCTTCATTTTCTCTTTGCAAAATCGATAAAGGTTAGTTCATTTATAAATAAAAGGGAAAATGCATAAGTACCCCCCTGAACTATGCCCGAAGTTTTAGAGACACACTTCTACTATATTAAGGTCCTATTACCCTTCTCCCCCCCCCCCCTGAACTTATTTTATAAATAATTTTTACCTCTTTTCGACTTACGTGGTACTATCTTGTGGGCCCAGCGCGTATTGACAATTTTTCAATTATAGTGTCACATAGGCCAAAAAGGGTAGAAAATTATTTATAAAATAAGTTCGAAGGGTTAATAGGACCTTAGTAAAGTACAAGTGAGTCTCTAGGATTTCGGGCATAGGTTGAGGGTACTTGTGCATTTTTCCTAAATAAAATTCAAAGTAGAAAAAGTATAACCACAATTTAATAATTTTAACATTAGATTGTAAATGAATACCTCACTAGAAATGTTGTTCAACCTTGAGACTTCGTGTTGATAACGTGTTGTAAAACTTAAGAACAAAAGAAGAAGAGAAGAAGAATATAAGACAATAGAGGAACAATATAAGCTTTCTTTCTTTCTTGTATCAACATTATTCTCAACACCACTATTTATAAGATTACATTGAGGAATACCAAAGAGTGTCATAAACATTACACTAAACCTTGAAAATTACTACCCATTATGAAGGAAATAAAGTTAGGAGTTGTGCTCATCTATTTGACCATATTATCAACAACATTATTACCAACAAAAGATGAAATTAACCTAGGAATTCCGACCATCCATTTGACCACATTATCAACAACATTACTACTCATAAAGAAGGTAATTAACCAATGAGTTATGGTCATCTATTTAACCACCTAATGATTTACAACACAACATAATTTACATGCACAAATGAATCATTACATGAACCATCTATTTAATTTTGTTACAAATATATTTTATATATTATTGTGAATGTCTTTTTATAATTTTTAAGAAAAGTTAGGATTCACTACTTTGTATTAAGCTAAATTCCCTCAAGAAATTCTCATTTATTAAATAATCATTCCTCAGGTGAAATAATAAGCTTTCCCTATAATATTCTTTTTATTTTATTATTTCATATAAATTATTGATTAATTTTATTTACATACTAGTTCATCCTCTTTCTTTTATTTTATTTTGACATGTAAACTATTAGTATTTCGGAATTGAATAAGTTGGAACAAAACAAAATACTCCTATAAATATATATTACACCATACACTTTAGTTTCACCTATTAAATAACCAAAAGGCACCACTAAAATGTTTAGTTAAAATGATATTATTATTAGTTATATTCTCTTATTTTCTCTGATTATATAAGAGGTAGTTTGCACCAAGCTAGCTCCTTTCCATCAACATGCCTGTTTGGCATAGGGATATTTTTTATATTTGATAATTATTTTGCTAAAAATTTATTGTACTTTGTGTTATTGACCATGTAGCTTTTTCAAGTCAGACAAAACAATAGACTCTTATTTATTCCTCTATGCACTTTAACAAAGTATGGCCCTAATTCAGTTTTAATAAAAAGGTTATTGTAATGTTGTCCCTTAACTTCATCTTCAGTTTTATGGTTTCTATTTCAATTTAAAAGTAATTTGTGTTTGTGTTAGCACTAATTAATTGTATGAATAGAATAAATTTTATCCAAAAAAGTAAGAAAAAATCAGTGTACTAAATAAATTTCCACAATGTTATTGGAAATTTAATAAACATGATGAAATATTTTCTGTTGGCAATCAAATTCAAATTATTCTAATTTTTAAGAATGAGTTGGTCAAAATAGTATTTTTACCTGTGTTATTTTACTTTTTTTTAACATTTTACTTATTTAACTTTAATATTTTTTAGTTAACAATGAAGAAAAAAAATCAGGATATTATAAAATAAAAATATATTATAGATTTTTTAAATTTCTGACAAAATTCTAGCCAAATTTTCTGGCCAGTAAGTATTATCCATACTTAAAATACTTAAAATTAAACAACTAAAATAAAATGAAAAAAATTCTATTGTACTCATAAAATTTTAAAGACTTAAATTAGAATGTACTTTTTCTATTAGGGCCTCAAAATAAATAAGCTCATACTTAAGGGATAACTTCGTTAAGAGACAAATTATATAGGAATTAACATTGCATATATTATTTTAAGAATTAAACAAATTTAAAAATTAGTGTTCCATAAATTAGTAATGCAACAATACTTAAATTTCGTATAACTTACCTGATTGACGAGAAAAACAACCAAATTTTTATAAATATATTTGTATTATAGTGAATGTCTAATTATGTGGAGTCTTTTAAGGATATTGGTTAGAAATTCTACTTGAGGACTAAGTTAGGTTTCCCCTATAAATAAAGGGTTTTCCGTTATCGTAAATTAAATTGATGAAAGATCTATGAATCTTAAATATTTTTCAAGATGAATAAGAAGTCTTTTCTCTTCCCCTACTTTATTCTTCATCATAATTTATATTATTTCATAACATAAATGAATTAACAGTGATTTTTATATATGTCCTTCAATTTTAGAAAATAAAGAACATGTCCGCAAATATATAAAGTTTGACAAAAAAGAGAGATTATTTACTGTCACACAAATATGTATAATTTATTTTAGATAAAAAATAATCAAAATTATTTATCAAAATACTTAAAATTATAAAGTTAATAATATTTAATTGATATTTTTACATCAATATTAATGTTTACTACCCCCCCCACACACACACGCGCGCGCGCGCGCGCACCCACATATATATATTGGGTCCGTGCACTTTGTCACTAGTAACAAATAGAGGAAAAATTGTATGTAATAACAAATTATTGATTCAAATTAAATGTTATAATCACGATTTGATTTAATGGTAACTCGTAGCAACCTATTGTCATTCACCTCTCTCCCTGAAATTTTCGCTCGTCGGTCTTTTACACTTTATAACAACACAAATGTATAAATTGTGTTTCTGTTTGTATAAAGCGAGAGAAAATTGTATATACACATGCAAATATATATATCTTCGTTCTATACACTTACATTATACAATACAAATCTTCCCCTACGAGTTCCCTTTTGTCTTCTCTTTTTCTCTATTTATAAAAACACATATTATACAAAATACAGTGTATAATTTGTGTTTGTACGAAGTGACAGAGAGATTTTATATACAAACATTTTATTCCGATTTGATTGTATACAAATTAAAATTTAATGCAGATATACGAACACATAGAATTGAATTGAGAGTTGTTAACGATTTTATACAAATCTGATATCTCCAAGGATTTATACAATCTGATGCTCAATGGCAAACAATATGATTTTTATGTTTGCTAAATGTGAAAGTTGTTCATAAATGAAGGTCAAACCCATCGGTAGACCCCTAAACTTGGCCCCAATTTTCACTTAGACACTTAAACTAGACTTTGTTGATTTTAGACACCTAACATAAGTTTTCGTTGTGTCATTTTGACACTTTCTGCAGACACGTCATAGAGAGTGTGATCCAAACATTTATTGCACGTGAAAAACTTTTTTAATCAGTTTTTAATTATATTATTTTCTTCTTCTTCCCCATTTTAGCCTCCATTTTTCAAGCTCACCTCCATCCATGGCGAATGTTTTAAATTTTAAGAAAAGACCTATTTCAAGATTTAAATATTGCAATAGTCATGAAATTCTTTTTCAAGGAATTTACTATTGTAATATGGAAACGGATTTGATTTTTCCTCTGTAACAACCCCAAAAAAATGAACTAGGATTATTTAGAGTTTCACTTGTGCTTTAAGGACTGTTAACTACCTTAATTATGTGTTTATGCCTTTCGAAGTCAGTCCGGTTGAGTTTGAAGTCAAACGTCAAGGAACGACCAAGACATTAGACGACTAGTACCTTATGTACTTGCATGTGTTCTAGTGTGTCTTTGCATGTTTCATGACTTTATTGGTATTGAAATTGTTAAGGGAGGTTCCTAAGACCTATATGTGTATTTTTAGGGGTTTAACGTCCGGGTACAACTTCACCTCGGACCTACAAGGGGCCCTAGAGGAGGACCCCAACTCAAGGTCACAAGCTGCCAGGCAGCCTGCATGCAATGCCAAACGACGACCAGTCGTTCAAACGACGGCCTGTCGTTGGTAGGGTGTGGTTTGGACCTACAAGTTTGCCTACAACTCATTCAAGCTTGTGGTATCTTTGGGAAATTCACCCCAAGTCTTCTAAATTGTATGGACGTTTGTTTTAGGTTTATTTGTGTATTTTAAGAGTATTAAAGTGATTTAACTCTCATTTAGACCCTAACACCTGAATCAAAACCCTTTCTCTTCCAAGTTTTCTCCAAAAAAAACTCCGTGAGAGCTCAAGATGAAGAGGGAGCTAGGATGATGGATTTTAATGGAGTTCTTCTTAAATTATCTTTGGATTTCTTCTAATAAGGTATCAAGTTCTTTATCTAACTCCTGCTTTCACCTTAGAGCCATTTTCAAAGTGATTTCAAAGTTTATGAAAAAGTCTAATTTCTACTCTAAGTCATGGGTTCTTGAATGAAAAGTTTTCAAATAATGAGATATGATGTTATTGGTGTATAATTGATGTTTTCAATGAAAATCTCTATGAACCCTTGATCTTCTCAAATCTCTAAATTGGGCTATAATGTGGGTGAATTGATCATGGCTTGATATTAGTGAATTCATGTGTAGATTGTTTTGGGCTATTGAATTGTGTATAGATCATGATTGAATTGTATATAGGCTGCCTTAGTTTGATGATATTCATGTTGTATATTGTTGAATAATTGGTATGATTAGATTCTTGGTTTAAAATTCTATATATGGTTATTGGTAAGAGCCTTTGTGAAGTGAATTGATTGAAAAGGGCTAAGGAATATTGATGATGATGATGGAAAGGTCGTAAGTTGACTTGAATCTCTCTATATTGTGTAGTATTTATGTAGAATTGAATTGTATTGAGTGGTATGATCCATTTACGGTGGCAGTGTTTATGTGTTAATTATGTGATGATCATGGCCTCGTCGACATTATTTATGTGAATTATAGTAGTATTATGATAGGGCTTATATGAAGGTATAATGTGTAGATGTTTATGTAAAGTAAGGTGATATTGTAAGAAATACATGTATTATGACTATGTTAGGTGATGTTATGATATAATATATGCGTGATCTTGTATAATGTGAAGGTATGAAGTGAATAACTCTTGTAATGTGTATGTGATCTTGTCACGACCCAAAAATGGACGTGATGGCACTTGTCTTATCCCACCAAGACAAGTTAGCCTAAGACTCAACTTATTACAATAAAATGCGGAAAATTTACTATCGACTTATATTATACCCCAAAACCTGGTTGTCACGTGTACAAGCCTCTAAAGTATTACAATTGATTCAAAAGAAAACTCAAGTCTCAAATGAACTTGTTTCTAGAATAGAACAAGAACATAATTAAGGAGAAGAAAGTCTGCTGCGATGGAAACAGCTACCTGACAAATCTCCAAGAAGCCTCGGAAAAGAAGAGAATGACAAGTACAACAAAAATCCAGGCTCATAACCTACAAAAATTTGTAGAAGCAAGGGGTGAGTACCAAACCACACAGTACTCAGCAAGTAAACGTCTAAACACAAGCTAAGGGGATGAAATACGGGTACTCCTACCACCCCAACCGAACCTCCATAATTACAAACTGCATAAAATTCAGTCTAACCTAACAATTCATATTTACATAGCACGTAACTCTACAACAACACTTAGACAAATTACATATACATCCTTCACAACCACACTAACCAAATTACATATCCTCAATAACAACACTTCAACAAATTACATATCCTCGATAACAACACTTCAACAGATTACATACCCTCAACAACAACAATTCAACAAATTACATATCCTCAATAACAAGCTCAGTATTCATCAATCACAAATTTCGCAGAAAGTCAATCACAAGATCAGCAAAACACAATATCAAGTTCACCAATGATAAGTATGTGTAATGCAATGTCAAGTATAATGATGCATGTCTGACCTAGTGATACACACCCGTTGTCTCTCAGTCCGGGACCCATGGGGGACATATCTGTCCATGCATCTGTCGCGGCGCACGACACGACCCTCGATAATAGTAACCATCGCGGCACGCGATACGTCCCTCGAAATATAGTATCCATCGCGGCGCGCGATACGTCCCTCGAAATGGTACATCTTCTTTAAGTTATCATTCTTTCTCAATGCACATAACACTTTTCATAATTATGTCATTAAAATAATGCAACTGACATGTTCATACAAAAATAAAGAGGATATCACTATTTTAATAACATTGCACAATTCACAACAACATCAACAATGATTCAACAAGCCTTTCAAATCATTCTCCATTATCAACACATCACACACAACCCATTATTCACATTGCCTTTTATTACCCTTTTGTTTTCCTCATTAGAATTAATCAATGGGGACAAGTCAACCCATCACCAAGTCCCATTACTCCCAAACATATAGCACAAAGAAATACACGCATTCCATACACTTAACAAGAGTTTAGAAATTCACTTGCCTCAATTTATCGAACAATCACTTCGGGACTTTAGCCTTCATCCTTTGTTGCACTTTTAAATAAAATTCTGTCTATTCAAATAATTAAACACTATAAGGTTTCGAAGTTAACAACACACATATTGCACGTGTCTAGACTAAACCAAAAAAACTCCCGCAAATTTATAATTAAGTTCTTAAGTTCAAGATTAGGATTAAATTTTTAATTTCTTTTCAATATCATAAATCTTAGGACATTCACTTAATACCATATACCTAATACTTAATTATATATATTAATATATCAAAACTTAAATGATAATATGAAAACTATTAAAAGGATCGCAAATTGATCACAATTTATATCACCCATATTTGAACACCAAAATAAAGATATTTCATGAAATATTTTATACGGAAGGCTTCTTGCATGTCTATTTACCTCCTTCCCAATAATTGTTTCATGATCATCAACAATTGGTCATAATTACTTAATGACTAAGGTGAAATTATGCTAAATAACATATGCATACATGTACACAAAAATTAAAAATTAGTTTCACATATTAGTGTAAATTATACACGTTTTAATCTAAAAATCTACTTCTAATTACATAAAAACTTAATAGAAAGGATAAAATAATTACCTTGACGCCTTGAGATGAAAATATTGATTTTTCTCCTCCTTTTCCCTTTTCTTTTCTCCTTTTCTTTTCTTTTCTTCTCTGCATTTTTTTTTACTTTTTTCAAATCGTTCTTTTTTTTTTCTCATATAAGCCGTCACAGGCTTTTGACAATTTAGGGCACTTTGCCCCCTTTTTTTTTTTATTCATTTATTAATTAATTCCTTTTCTATTTTTTTTCCCATTATTATTAGCAACAAAATAATCTTTTATTAAATCTAAAAATCATGTCACTCATTCTTATAAGTCATATAAATTAAATATAAAATCTACTAAAAAGGTTAATATAAAATAATGGTTGAAATTTCTAAAACGACTAAGAGGGTCGTTACAGATCTTGTATGAATGTTCATGTTATGATTCTTCTTTAAGTGATGATATGTGAGGATAAAAGGTCAAAAAGTGTCTTATGTGGTGATGTTGTATATGTATGTGTGAGGTTAAAGCATGTTGTTCTTTAAATGATTATGTGTGACTATGGTAGATTGTGATAAGTTTCTATATGTATTGATAGGGTATCTTGTGTGGTAGACTTAGACCCTACTTGTTACTTGAATGACATTGTATGGGTGATATGATGAATGTTGAGTCTTTATTTGGTAGACCTAAGTCCCTCTTCTTGATGCATGAAAGATATGTGAATATATGATCCCTTGACTTGGTAGGCTAAAGCACCCTTGTCATGTATGTGTATGTATGAGTGATATATGACACTGAACTAAGTAAAGAAGGTCAATGACTTGGAACCTTCAACATAGAAAGAAGGTTATGATATTCTTAAAGTTGAAAGTTGTAATGGTATTCTTCTCGTGTGAATGATGGACTGAAGGATAGATTGGCCGGAACGGCATGAAACCATCTCCAAGAAAGTCATTGAGCTATCCTTATTGACCATTGAGTGGCAACCCTAATGGAACCATCCTTGGTAGAGATATTATGATTTGGTAACGTTGAGAAATGTTACCTTTTCATATGCCTCTTGTGATGAACTTACTCTATGAGAACATGGAATAACACCAAGTGTATATGCTTGGAGAGTGACTCTATTTAAGTTGAGACTAGACTACAAAAAACCCTTGATATTCCTTAATTGTGTGCCTACATGTGTCCTAGTTCTACCTTGGCAAGTAGAACACCCATCATCGATGTAGGGTAGACTCCAGATTCCATGCCTAGCTAGTATGGTCTATGGTTAATGTTTATTCTCATCATGTGGGATGCATTCTATGTTGGAGAAGTTCTATAACGTGTAGGTAGTGGAATGAGACACTATCTATACATGGCACGAGTAGGCTACGAAAATGCTAGGATAAGGGTTCCCTAGGTCTTTACAAGTCCAACATCTGAATTCCTCTAAATGTATCGTTTTCTCTCAAAATGGTTTTAATGAAAATATTGTTTCTTAATGAAGTATGTTTTATAAAAAGGGTACTTATCTAGGGTAGCTTTGAGGATTGCTTAGGTAGGCTTAAAGAGGGTGTATGAGTGGTCTCTTCATGTTTTACTTAGCTAAGTCTTAGAGTAGCCTTAGGTTGGGAGTCTAAATGATCTAAATGCTATCTTATTGAATATGGAACTATGTGATATGTGATGAAATGAAATAACTTACTTTAGGTAGTCTTGAGGATCATCTAGGTGAGTGTGAAGGGATTATATAGGTGGTCGCTTCATATCTTACTTAGTTGGGTCTTAGGATAACCTTTAGTAGGGAGTCTATGTGAATATGGTTATGTGATTGATGTTACTTGAATATTTACTATATGTGATTGTTGACTTGGATTATGTCTCTTAAACTCTTTTATGAAGGTTTTTTTTTATCAAAATGTCGTGAAAGCATGTTTCTATACTAAATGTCCTTTTTTCATGGTTTTTGCATGACTTCCATACTTAGTGTCTTCAATGTGCTAACCCCTTCTTTTCCCTTTTTGACTAAACTGTAGGGAATTGGAAATCTTGATATGTCATGGATGATGGATAGGTTTCTAAGGGTTGGAGATGAAGTATTGGTGAGTCCTCATTGATTCGAGGACAAGACTCACATGTTCCTTTTATGTCTTTAGTTATTTTAAATCTTGTATGGGCTTAGTCCCAAGTGTTGTACATTCAAAATATTAGATGGTTTAAATGAGACATTGTAAAGGTAGATATTTTAAAAGTCTTTCGTTTGCGTATTAATGAAAATATTCTTCGTGGGGGAAGAAAATTTTAAATTCTTGCTCATTTTTAGAGTATATTATGCGATGATTGATACGAGAGTCTTGTGTGGGACTTCTGGGGGTCTCATTCGCCTGTAACTTCCAAGAGGTACCGTTGGGTCGTTACATCCTCTTTCTTCAGTGACCTTCAAACTTCGCTTCCACTTTAAGTGTTTTCTTATTTTTTTTTCAATTAATTTTAATTACTTCTATGCAATTTTACTGTTTTATTATTGATTAAGAAGAATGTGAATTAATGACTTAGCTTTATACTTCTATAATAAAAGGATTGGTGTATGATTGAGAAGTGGTTGTTTCGGGGGGGGGGCAGCGTTTCTGCAAATTTGTTATTTTGGAGAAGAAAATGAGAAGGTTGCAAAATATTCTTTGTTAATTGGTTAAATGTTTTTGTTTTAAATTATGTGGGCAAAAATGTCACATGTCATCGATTCATTGGCTACATTTTAGTTTTCTCAAAATTCATTATTTAAGAATGATTTTAGGTACAAATGACAAATGTCGTCATTTAATTGGACACTTTACACGTCATTCGCGAGTGCATTACACACACATTACATAATTTTGCTGATTGTAAAGAAAGTGTCAAAATGACACAATAAAACCTTACATAAAGTGTTTAAAATGAACAAAGTCTAGTTCGCATATCTAAGTAAAAATTAATATCAACTTTACCGGACCACCCATGGACGATGGATTAGATCATAACTAAATGGCACCCAACAAACCAAAAGGTGTTGTTGTGCCACTGGTCAAAGGACCAGATGCGGGATCGAATCTAGGCACTAACATTTTGTTTTTTAAAAAATTAATTTGCAGCCTCAGTAGATAACCATTTTAACTTCAACCGTGCATGGTTTTTAAGATTTTTTTTTTCTTTTTTGTTCTAATTTTAGTGGCCTTAGTTTTAATTAGTAATTATTTTGACTAACTCAATTTATTAATCTTTGTTTTTCATTTTTAATAAATGTATATTAGTTATTTGCTTGATAGAGAAGTGTTAAAGTTAGCCTAAACTATGCCATATTGGGTAAAAATATTTTTCCTTAACAATTTGGTTAAAAAATGTCCCTACTATAAATAATTTGTATTAAAAAATACCCCCACTATTAATGTTTGATCCCAAAAATGTTTCTGTTGTTACTCTATTTGTATCAAAAATATATATTTTTTTCTAACAAACATAATAACTTTTAATTTTTCTAATAAAATTATTATTTTAAAGAATCCCTGCCTTGTTTCTTCTCCTTTTAAATCTTTTTTAACTTAAAAAAAGTCGGAAATAATTGTATGATCGTTAAATAAAATATTATTCCGCGTTATCTAAGAATGTAACTAAATATACGATACAAATAAAGTATTTATGAATTTAGTTAAACCTGAAATGAGAAAAACATTTACAAAATTATACTCGTATAAAAAAATGCAAGATTCATTTTTGTACTGTCTCCCTCTCTTAACAGCGAAAAAAAAAAGACTTGAATTTCAAGAACATAATCAATCCATCTGAAGTCTCAAAGAACACCTGTAACAACAGTAATGGCATGTAATATTCCTCTCTAGTTTTCTGAAGTTGTGAACAATAAAAAATGAATCACTAACTGTTCAACGTAAAATACTAATTAAAATTTTTTATAGTATCTGTTTAGCACAGTAAGGCTAGATTAAATTTTCATGTCTTCCTTTGGTGATACTAAAAGATTTGTCAATAAATTCTTTGAACATACATGACAATCGACAAGTTTGACTTTTATGGACAGTTGGGGTCCTATTTGATTTAACTCTCTCGAGGGCACTTTAGAAAAAGTAAGAAAGAAAAGATTGAATCTTCTACTTCAACTATAGAAATGAACACAAAAAGAAGAAATATAAATTGGGAGGACGAATAATGAAATATATTCCAGCTCAAACCATCAAGTATGTACATCTGGCTAAAGAATTCCGAAAGAAGAAAGAGGAAATCTACATCTAGCTAAAGGACACAAAAAGAAGACAGAGGAAGATTGTGAGGCCGCAATACATTTTTGAACAAAGATATTGGTTCCCTCTTTACTTTTTTTTTATGTTCTTTTTCTTTGATTTCTCCAGTGAATTCTCAGCTCCTATCCTCCTTTAGCCTTCTTTTATTTGTCAATTTATATCCAAATTTAACAGCAAATTATAAAAAAGAGAAACGCAATGGAAAGCATGTTAGTTACTTAGATATTTCAAATAAGAGCAGAAAATATTCAGTTGAACATATGTTAGCCACCTAGTTATTTGCGCACATTAACCTTCTCATTAAGTTGTCATCCTTCTGTTTATGAGAATTCATTCGATTTTTTCAAATAAGTTAGTATAGATGTTGTGTTGCTGAAACGACATCAACATAAGAAGTTATGGTATCACCAAATTTATTTTATAAACCATATGAAAGCTGCTAATGTACTGTCACTACAATATAAGTCAGCAGCAATGGGATGATTACTAAAGGTTCTATCTATTTTGTTCATCGTAAAAGCTTTATTTTTCCTATTATCTTAAACTAAAGAGATGTATATATACCAAAATATTTATTAATCTTATGATCTTAAACACGTCATGTGGAAGTTAAACTTAAAAAGAAAGAAACATTTTTTAATATTTCGGCAAATTATTAGAAATACAAAAGTACAAAATATAATATATTTTTTGTTAAGACATACAAATAATAATTCTATTATTACACAAAAAAGGGGGGTTTCAAATTTGGGGCTTAAGACGTGTCATGCTCCGAAGCTATCCCCTTAACGTAACATGAGACCTAGAATTACTAATGACCTCAAGATAACCCTGTCTAATATATATCAAGCATACTAGAAATAAATGAGTAAAATATGTACTATGAGCTGTTCGGAAAGGCAAGCACAAAATAGATGTGCACGACAAAGGCGATAGCGGAAGAAACTCAAGTCAAAATTTTCCCATCTATTTGAACCAAGGGAAGACAATATAATGCAAAAATAAAATAGTTTGGGGTAGCAAACAAACCAACCAAGCAAGAAAAATAAATCAATACAAGAGACGCTAAATTTAATGTGGAAAACCTCTTCGGTGCGAAGAGTAAAAACCACAAGACCAAAACTCCACTATAATCATCAAGAGTTACAAAAGTGTCCTCCAAAATAGTTCTTAACAAAGTGTCAAACAATTAACAACACAGCTACAAAATAGCACAAAAACTAGATAAACAAAAAGAGCTAAAATCTAGAGCTAAAGGACTCCAAAACACCCTCTCTCGGTTCCCAATCAAAGATTAAATTAAAAGGAACACACTAGACAAAAATTAGCTCAATCGGACAGGAAACAAAGTGGGAATCACGATTTGGAAATGGCTGCTATGGATTGTGCGAAAAATCTGCACTTTCTTCTCGAAACTCTTGTGATTTTCTTCAAATAAGACCTAAAATAAAGTCCTAAATATGTACCATAATATTGAGCTGATGGGTAAAAGTGGGCTTGTCAAATTTGGGTTAATTTTATCCACAAAGGAAAGGATGAAAGACCCTAACCCATTGGACTTTTATTCATGGGAAAATTATATACGGAAAAGGGCCTAAAATACCTCGAAGTATTGAAAATGGTGCACAATTACCCCCCATCCACCTATTAGCCCTCAAATACCCTTCACATCCACCTTTGGGTCCAAATTTACCCCTTCATTAACAGAACAAAAAAAATTATAATTTTTAATTATGTGGCACTCAACCATTGGTTGTAATTTAATTATTTAAAATAATTTTAAACTCACTCATTACTCACCCATTTTAACTAAATCCGCCCCACTTGACCCAATTTAAAAAAAAAACTCATCTAATTAAAAAAACCTAAAACCTTATTCCTCCAATTTCACAACTTCCAGGCTACTCCATTGTCTTCTTCTCCTTCTTCATCCTACAACTTGAAGAAAATTCTTTCACAATCTCGACTTGGACTTAAGTAAGAACTTTTGTGCACTTTGAAATTTCAGTTAGGATTTAGGTTTTAATCGATGTTACTTGTTTTGAGAATCGATTTTTATTTATGTTAATTTTTCGTGTATTCTGTGCTTTTTTGACAATTACTTATGGTGATACTACAATTTTATTTAGTGTTGTCTATGTATGTTAGAGTTATGTGTTACTATGTTGATTTTGAGTAGGATTTTTTTATTGTTGTCTCAAGTTTGTTCTTTTCTGCCTTTACTCGTCGTTTCTCCCTTTATTTCATAATACTTTTCAATTTGTGTTAGTCAGATATGCCTTTACTATTGTTAGGTATGAAATATTTTATTAAATGGTCCATTTTTTTAGATTTTAGGTATTATATTATATATTTTTGCGTATGTAAAGTTTTACTTTGAAGCATGTGGTTCCTATTCCTTTACTCTTGGTAGATTCCTCTATTTTGTTAAATATTTTGTTGTTGTCTAGTATGGCCCTTTTCTCTTCTTTTTTTGTCTATAATGTCCTTTTCTTGAAGAATGGTTGACGAGGTGGACCTATTATTCTATTATGGGGGCAAGTGGGTACTGACACCTAATGTTATTTACATTACAAAATTCACTCATGTTTGGAAGGAGTATGATCCAGATTTATTGTCATATATAGACATATGTGAAGAGTTCCATGAAAAGTTAGGTTTTAGTAAGGTCCAACAACTTCTACTCAAAGGACCTTCTGGATGGTATTATTTGATTGAAGGGGATTATGGCATAAGAACAATACAGACAGCACTGTCTATTAAGTTTGGTGTACTTGAATTATGTGTTGTAGATGAGGGGGATGATGTTGTTCCAGCTATTGACATCAGCCACAATGATGAACCATACCTAGTCATGGTAGATGTTGCTACTGAAGGTGAATCAAGTGAGGAAGAAGATGATGAAAATGAACCTAATCTAGTCACAGTGAATGAACCTAATCTAGTCACAGTGAATGCTGGAATAGATGTTGCAACTGAAGGTGAATCAAGTGAGGAAGAAAATGATGAAAATGAGCCTTATCCAAGTGACTACAATAGTGAAGAATTGGAATCCTTTAGGTTGGAAAAGAAAAGAGAAATTAATGATCAACTTGACAACTTAAAAGAGTTGGAAAAAGGTATGAGTTTTAAGAACCTTGATGAAGCTAAAAGGGTTGTAAGTTACTACTCAATTGCTAGGAAGGTTGCCCTTAGTGTTGACAAGAGTGACTCTGTTAGAGTTAGATATAATGTATTGTTGGTTGTCATTTTGTGTGTCTTATTTCTGAAGTTAAGAAGGGCAAGGATTTGAAATTAAGACTTTGCAAACAAAACATACATGTCTAGAAGCATTCAAGAATAGAAGAGCTACTCAACAAGCTCTAGCACACTACTTTAAGAATAGGGTCCAAAATGATCCTAACTACAAAGTGACTGAAATGAGAAAGATTGTAGATGATAACTTTAAGCTTAATATTAGTTATTCAAAAATGAAGAGGGTTGAAAGGCTTGTACTGGAAAAACTAGATGGTAGCTATGTTGATGATTTCAATAAATTGGAGGGTTATGCTCAAGAGTTAAGGGACAATAATCCTACTACTGATGTAATTATAAGGGAAAATACCCAAGTACCCCCTCAACCTATGCCCGAAATCCCAGAGACACACTTATATTATACTAAGGTCCTATTACCCCCCTAAACTTATTTTATATGTAATTTTCTACCCCTTTTTAGCCTACGTGGCACTAGTTCGAAAAAAAAGTCAATCATCGTTGGTCCCACAAGATAGTGCCACGTAAGCTAAAAAGGGGTAAAAAATTATTAATAAAATAAGTTCAGGGGGGTAATAGGACCTTAGTATAGTATAAGTGTGTCTCTGAGATTTCGGGCATAGGTTGAGGGGGTACTTGAGCATTATCCCTAATTATAAACATATCCAAAGAGGCTTTGTTGGAACATGGACAAAGAAAATTTTTGAGAATGTGTATTTCTATTCAGGCTTTGAAAAGTGGTTGGAGGGCTGGTTTGAGACAATTTATAGGGTTGGATGGCACATTTTTAAGAGGCAAGTTCAAGGGAATTTTATTGGTCGCACTTGGTAAAGATTCAATGAAGCATTTCTATCCACTTGCTTGGGCAATAATGGATAGAGAAACTATTAGAACATGGAAATGTTTCATTGAGTTGCTGAGGAACTCATTGGGGTTGGCAGATGGTGAAGGATTAACACTAATGTCTGATATGCGAAAGGTAATTTTGCAAGTGTTTGACAGTTTTTTATTTATAGTTATTGTATACACTTGAATTTTTTTAAGCTATTCCATTCTATTTTTTTTTCTTACTGTTACAGAGCTTGATTGGTGTTGTTAGTTCTTTGCTTCCAAAAGCACAACATAGATGGTGTGCAGAACACATAGAAGCCAATTGGTCTAAGTCTTGGAGTGGTGTACAGATGAAGAAGATGTTTTGGTGGTCTGCTTGAGGAATATATGGAGAGGAATTTGAAGACCAACTAAAGTCCATGGGTTCTGTGTCTAAAAAAGCAGTCGAAGGTCTTTTATGGTATCCACCACAACATTGGTGCAGGGCCTTTATTGACACTGTCTGCAAAAACTACTCCTATGATAATAATTTTACTAAGTCTTTCAACAAATGGATTTTGGAAGCAAGGGCAAAACCAATAATCAAGATGCTGGAAGACATTAGAATTAAGGTATTGCCGCTATTTTATATAACTATATGATAACATCTATTAATGTTTAATATGATAGTAATATGTAGGTGTACATGTATAGATTATATATGTCATGTACATGTTATATATTTCATTGTTATCTATAGGTTATGAAAAGGTTGAAAAAACTTGAAGAAGAGGGTAAGAAGTGGACGGAAGAGTATAGTTCATATTCTGTGGATCTGTATCATGATTTCAGAATGATTGCTCAAGGTTATCAAGTTGTTGCTAATGGAGACTTAGAATATGAGGTGGTTGAGCGTATAGATAGACATGTTGTAAATCTTGCTAGAAAGAAGTGTACTTGTAGGACATGGGATTTGACAGGAATACCATGTCCTCATGCTATTAAAACATTAAAACATGATAAAATAGAGCCACTGAATGAGATGCATTAGTGGTATTCTAAAGAAGCTTACTTGCTTGTATACCAGCCTAAATTTCAACATGTTAGAGGTGAGAAATTCTGGAAAATTGATCTTTCTCAAGCTATGCAACCACCACAAATTCATAAATTGGTTGGTAGACCAAAATTAAAGAGAGTAAGGAAAAAGATGAGGCAAGAGAAAGGTAAGGATTATGGTCGAAAAGTAGAAAAGGATTGCAAATGACATGTGGAAATTGCAGTGCTGTAGGTCATAATCGAAGAAGATGTCCCCTAGTAAGTCATGTTTTATCAATTTTTAATTACTTCCAATGTATAATCATTTATCTTACACTTTGACAAATTTTACAGCTTCAAGAAGGAAGACAAGTTCTCCCAGATGAACCAATCTTGATGCCAACTCTTGAATTTGTTGCATCTTCTAGTCAGCAAACTAGCCATCAATCAAGTGAAGAATTCAATGAAGCTGTTGGTCCTTCAAAATCAAAGATAAAAAATGTTTCAAAGGAAAAAGTTGATGCACTACCAAAGAGGTCTAAAAACGATGGAAAAGAAAAAGTTGTTGCACCTTCGATTGCAATTGTTGATCAGGATGAAGTTGAAGACGGTATTGAATCTGAGGATGAGGATACATTACTTGCACCTAGAGTGATATCTGAAGAAAAAACTAGACTTCAAATGAAGAAGATGCTATAACAACCAATTGGTTCAAGAAGGATTAGTTTTAAGGGTGATGAAAATGGTGTTGTTGTCCTTACTAATTTACCATTCTCACCAAAAAAGCTAACTTGGAAAGGCAAAGCATGTGTGACCTCAAGTCAGTTGAAAAAAGACAAGGAAAAAAAGATTGGCAAGCTTAAGGCAAAGAGGGGCAAGCATTAGAAAGTAGTTGCTAAGTATTGATTTAAAGTTTTTGTTTAGTATGTAATGGCACAATGAAACTTCTTAAACTGCTATTTTTGGAGGGGCACGCATTACAAATTAGTTTGATAATGTTTTGTGGGCTGAAAATATTTTGTGACTTGAAAATTTTATGAATGCATTCTATTATTTGGTGGTTTTGTGGAACTGTTGAAACTTTGTGGTTGTGGAACTGTTGCAGTTTCGTGGTCTGTGGAGCTGATGAGCAGACCATAGTATTTTTTTATAGAGATGCTTCACTCAATTGTTTTCTTTTCAGGTCCAACATTTGAGCTGGAAAATGTATTAAAATAATGAGTTAGTTGTATGGAGTTTGTGAAAAGGCAAAGTTGTTTAGTGTACATTAAAATATGATTAAATGCAAAGGACAGTGGCTGGAAAGGAAGCACCATTACTCTTTTTTTGGCTTCTTCAATACTTGAGTTGTTAGTGTTCCTAACATCCATAACTATACGTTCAGTCAGTGGAGCTGAAGATGCGGAGGTTTTTGTGCAAGAAATATAGAAAAGTAGCATCTACGGAGATTGTGACGGTTCATCGTGTTCGTGACGGTCCATAGGTGGCATTGTAATGCAGCTGCTGAAGGAAGATGGGGAATTCTGGTGTGGGGTTATGGAGTGCGTGACGAGCCGTCGTAGCCATGACGGTCCGTCCTGCTGGTTCGTCATGAAGATCAGAGAAGTAGTCCAGTACCCAAATTCCAAGAGTTCAAGTGTTTTGGAACGGAGACCCTCGACGGGCCGTTGTGCCTATGACGATCCGTTATACCTGCCATCGAGGGTAATGAAGAGAGCAGCAGAAGAAATTTTCCATGTGTGATGGACTGTCGTAGCCATGACGGTCTGTCCTGCTGGTTCATCATGAAGATCAGAGAAGTAGTCCCAGTACCCGAATTCCAAGAGTTCAAGTATTTTGGAACGGAGACCCTCAAAGGACCGTTGTGCCTGTGACGATCCGTCATACCTACTGTCGAGGGTAATAAACAGAGCAGCAAAAGAAATTGCACAAGTATGGGACGACGGAATCCATGACGGTCCGTCGTGACCACGAGGATCCATCGCGTGGTCCGTCGATCCAGCCGCGTTTTAACAGATTTCCAGCAAATAAAGTCCTTATTTAATTAGGTATTATTAGGCTGTGTCATTAACCCTGAAATAGATGTTAGTGATAGTCAACAAATGCTTTATGTCGCTATGTTTGAGATGCTGATTGCTCCATTACTCTTGGTGTTGATTATGTGCTTCTACCATCATAAAAAGAGTGTAAACCAATTTGTGATTTCTCACAGTTTCCGTGTGGGGATTGAAAGCAAAAAATTAGAGCAAGGCAAAACAATTTAGCCTCTGATTAGCCTAACCCATAAGAGGGAAAATCATTCCTAAATCTTACTCATATTTACAGAAGAAAACACATTGGAAGTATTAGCTAGTAGGTTTTCTTGTAGTCTTTTTTATCTTCCTCTGGTTTGGGTTATCAGCAGCTTATAGTGAAAGTCACAAGTTTATAGTGAAATTAATATTTTTCACCTTTGAACAGAGGAAGCAAAAATCACTGAATTATTGGAAAATTGATGAGAATTTACAATGAAGTAGTAGACATAACAATCAAAACAAATGTAGCTTTGCCAGAAAATGCACACACCAATGTATCATTAGTAATAACAATATTGCATAATTCTTCATTAGTAGACACAACAACAACCAACATCATCTTCACAAATAATCAAAATAAAATGCAGCTCACTAACTTAAAACAAACAATAGCACTCACTAAATCATCTTGGCAGCTGCAAAACCAAGAATAATAGCCCAAGAAACTGCAAGCAAACTTATCAATTTATGAACTTTCAACTCTAACTTCAAAACTTTTTCATCCAAGCTAGATACTTTCTTCATCTTTGAACTCTCAATTTTATCCATCAACTCCAAATTTGACATTTTCCCCTTCAAGGCAGAAACTTTCGTCAAATCAGAAATTTCATTTCCATTCATATCATTCAACTCAGACATTTCATCGGCAGTCATATCCTTCAAATAAGAATCTCCAATGTCACCCATATCCTCCATAATCTTCTTCAAATGATTTTTTTCTTTCCGAATTGAATCCAATTCAACTTTTTGATTATGAATCATGGTTGACACATGACGTGGAAGTTTGTCATCAATCCAATTGCAATAACCGCAAGAATTTCACCCAACACGACCACATCTGTAGAATCGACGCCCACCATTTTCAAGAGTTGTAGCAATATAATATCTTGCCAAAAATCCACACTTACATGTACGAGATTGAAGTTCTTCAGGGGAAGAAATCGAAGAAGAAGCTAACATTTTCTTCATGAAGAAGAAGAAGAAGACAATGGAGTAGCGTGGAAGTTGTGAAAATTGGAGGAATAAGGTTTTAGGGTTTTTTAATTAGATAGGTTTTTTTTAATTGGGTCAAGTGGGGCGGGTTTAGTTAAAATGGGTGGGTTTAAAATTATTTTAAATAATTAAATTACAACCAATGGTTGAGTGCCACGTAATTAAAAATTATAATTTAAATTTAATTTTGGTCCGTTAATAAAGGGGTAAATTTGGACCCATAGGTGGATGTGAAGGGTATTTGGGGGCTAATAGGTGGATGGGGGGTAATTGTGTACCATTTTCAATACTTCGAGGGTATTTCCGAATTATATATAATGACAAACTAATAAATCAAATTAATTGCTATAACCACCCTTTGATTTAATTGTGTCCCGTAGCAAACTATTTCAGTCACCTCTCTCCTTCAAACTCTCGTTCGCCATTCTCCTCTCTCGCTCCATCTCTCGCTCGTTTCCTCTGACTTTTATACAAAGACAAGTGTATAATATTTATTTCAATTTATATAAAGCGAGAGGAATTGTATAAATACATGTATTTTGTTGCCTTCTCTCCCTTATCCCAGATCTCGCACGCCACCCTCACTTCTCTCGCTTATACAAACATAGACGAAATGTGTAAATGGTGTTTCTGTTTGTATAAAGCAGCAGAAAATTGTATATACACATGCAAATGCATATATTTTAGTCCTATACACTTATAATTATATAATAAAAATACTCCCTTGCCCATTTTTTTTTACCTTTCTCTCTTTCTCATTTTATACAATTCGATTCAATTGTATATTCCCTGCTCAAGTCTATTTTGTCTTTCTCTCTTTCTCATTTTATACAAATTCAAATTGTATATAATCGTTCTATACACTTATAATTATACAATTCGTTTTATACACTTCATTTTATACAATTCTCTACCCAAGTCTCTTTTTCTTTCTCATTTTATACAATTCGCTTCAATTGTATATGTATGTATAGCGAATTATACATTTATATGTTAGCTATAAAATGTAATTATGCAAACTTTGTTATAGCATACAAATATGTATTTTATATTTGTTATATGTGAAAATTGTTCTTTATTCATCCACATACAAAAGGAAAAAAGCCCAAACCCAACATTAGAAAGTGAGTATCTGAAAATACCCAACTAGTATATAGTAAGAAAATAGAGTGAAAAATGAATGGTCAAAAAAGGATAGCCACAAAAAAAAGTTAGAAAAATATTAGGACGCCCATCATTTTTGTCAACATCAGGTCGAAGCCAACCTTCCGATCTACCTAACTTCTTATTTAGCCATCCACTTTTTTCAAGTACATTAATATTCCCTATCAAATTTTAACGCGATATTTATAAAGGAGATAATGATTAATGTATCTTAATTTATATTTTTATTTTTTAATTAATATATTTTAAATATATTTATATTTACTAGAATTTTTAAAGACATTAACTGAGTATTAATAAATTAAAATATAATTAAAAATTGTTTTTTTTTAATTTGTTAAAAATAACAAATAATAAAAAAATCAAATAAAAATATATTGAAAAGATAAATAGAGACCGAGGGAGTGTAAAATAGTAGTGGTATATTTTTTTCACTTTCAACACATTATTTTTTTTAATTTGTTTAACTAAATATAAGTGAGTATAATAATAGATACACATTAATCAGGTACAAAATGGGTACTGGAGTTCAAATCTGGCGACCTTAACATCTTGAAGCACACCAATGTTGTGAAACATAAATAAACACACACTATGGTAAAAATATTATTTTAACGATAATAAATATTGATATTAATAAAAAGTGTTAAAAATTTTAATTGATATTAGTTAAATGTAATTAGAATCAATATCGTTAAAGACTTTAGAAACATATACAAAAAATGTTAATTATCGCTAAAAATACATATTTAGCGACAACTAAAAATTAACTGCCGCTAATGATATTCTTTTATGCAGTGCTGGGCCAACTCTATGTTTATTTCAATAAGGCATTGGCCTTAGGCCTTCTATTCTAGGGGCCTCAAGTTTTTAGCAATAATAAATTATGTGTTAATTTTAAATAAAATAGATAACTTTTTATGATGAAACATATTTTTTTAAAATCTATATTATTTATTTTCTTTAATCCCATTTAAATAAAAGAAATCAAGAAAATTTGTTTTATTTTCTTACCCTCTCTAAGTTAATATTCATATTATTTTATTCTCTTAACTTCTTGTACACTCTCTTCGTTAAATTTTTAATAAGTTAGAGAGTTAATAATCGAAAAGTGTTGAACAAAATGAATTGTAAATTCTTTTACTTTTTCTTTTTATATTTTCAAGCATTACAATGAACATAGTAAAATGTGGGGTATACAAAATTATCAACTTCTTAAATGAAATTATATGTTAACAATTCATATAATAATTGTCGGAGTAAAAAAATATTTTTCAACGTTGACTTGATAAAATCTTATCTAAAGCTAATAATTAAAAAATGAATCGAATAAATCATTTATAAAATTAAGTATACATTTAAAAATATAGTTTTTTTAAAAAAAATTATTACATATAAATTTACTTAAATTTTGGACCTCTAATCAAAATTTTAATTTAGATCTCCGATTGCAGCCGTCTAACATTAATAGACATGGAACTATTTCTTTTCTTCTAATTTGTTAGCACATGACACCTAACAACACTTAATATAAAGTTAGAATAGTAACTAATGTGATGTTATTTGATATTGATTTTTCATCTTATGTTACTCTACAGTCTACACCTACTGATGAGGACTAATTGAGTGGATGAGAAGGTATTAAATATGAGGAATTTTCATAGTGATAGTTTTTATTTTTAATTACGAAATATTATGATAATTTGTGTATTTATGAAATATAATATTTAAATATAGCAAAATATATTGTCCGTAAGTAAAATATGATATCAGCATAAGTAAAATATATTATATCCATATTATTATATTTTTAATTGCATGATACTTATTATATATTATTATAAGCATGAAGCTCTAAAGTGTAAAGTTGAATTACTACTTTGTTCCTATACTAAATTAAAAAATAATAAAATGCTTTACCCAAATATAAATTAAATATCTAATTAAATAGTAATATTGAATTACATAATAGAGGAGCAAAATGAGAAGTTCAGCAGTCTATTCAATTACTATGTGTGAAACAACCAAATAGGATGAACACTAATAAAGTTTTAATGAATATAGAAGTTGAAACGTATTTTGCTAATTATGAGAGTTAAAAGGGATCAAATTAAGTAATTGAGAAATATCAAAAAGTTTTTATCAACAAATCTTCAAGACTACACTATATAAACATACTCAATATTAGTCATTCAACACAAGCTTCCATTGTTAAGTGGGTACAAAAATGTCTTCTAATTTTCTAGATTTTTCCGTTTGATTTGCTAACTTCATTTGAATGATAACTTTCTAATTTTTTAATAGGTAAAATAAATAGCTTGAAAGGTATAATCACACATATCAAAAATTGAATGTTGTTGTACACACATGGTTTGATGCTGAATGATGATCAACTCTTTTTGAAACTCTCTACGCATAGCTTCTCACAGAAAAGAAACCATGTTTAAAACCTTTCAACTATTAATAATAAATTGAAATTGCAGCTGTTTGCTAGCAAAATATATCACATTTTCTTCAACAAATGTAGCAATTCCAAGTCTTCTCTAACAGTGATGGATAGTAATTGTAAGCCTGTAAATGTAAGTCTGGGTATATCTGAAATTTTTTAAGGAAGTAGTTACATTTGTAACGACACACATTAAGAATACAAGATGACTTTAAGTAACGTCGCATTTTCCCTTTTTAATTCTTTAACTTGATGTGTCTTTCTTGGAAATTTTACTTGTTGATGACTGTCTGTATATTTAATTGCTTATAAATGGATAAGCTTTGGAGACTTATCTAATGTGCAGTAGATCGAAAATATCGAGAGAACACTCGAAAAAAACATCATAATTCTCCTAATAGTTTATTATATACTTTTTCATTTATTTTTTTTATTGATTTTTATTTGGGATACACGTGCAACGCACGTGCCCGGAGACTAGTATTTTATAAAATACACATATATTTTTACTATAATTCATCCCGATTTTCACCAAAAAGTCACTTTATATGTTATTGTATTTTATAGATTCACATATAATTCATGCTTGAACTATGCGTAATGTCAAAATTTCGTTAATTTTTTAAAAGTACTACTATTTTAGGGTAATGTTTTCATTAAATATATCACAGCGGTTAAGTGCATACTTTTATTTATAATCTTGGATAATTATCACGGTTAGAATAAATAGCATGTTTGTCAAAATTTCTTAAAATCCAAAATTATTATTGCAACTGCCATATTATAATATTTAATATATATTTAATTATTTTGATATTTGATATGTTATTCAATATTTCGGAAAATAAAATAAAATATCAAATAATTATTAGCACAAAACTAACTATTTAGACATTGAAATTTGACTTATTTATTTTGATTGAAAATTTTCTTTTGTGCAATTGATTAACAAAGAAATTTATTTAAACTTTTTTATTTATTTATACATGTATAAGATATTAATATAGTATAATTGATATGTTCTGAAACAACAAAAATCATAATCCTCTATTATTTTATATGGAAGTCAAAATCAAAGTACTAAACTTACTAATTTATGATACTACAAATATCAAAAAGCAAAATTTGAAAATATTATATTAATTTAATATAATATTTTTAAAAAGTGGACGAAGGGATATTTTTCCACTTTTGATATCTTCTTATTTTCTTTCTAAAATTGAGGATATTGAAATAAAAAACTACAAAAGATATATTACTAATAATTAAAGTCTCACCGAAAAAGATGCAAAATGTGATTAGTGAGATATTCCCCACCTTTGATGAAGTGGAGGACTTGGGTAAAATTCAACAAAGCGACCCTACACTAGTATTTCATAAATAATAATAATAAAAAAAGAGAATTAAATTATCGGTCAACTAACAACTGATTCCACTTCATAATTTTTTTTATATAACACATAAAAATATTTTTCAACTAAATTGTAATTAACATTTATATTTAGAGCGGCATGAATTTTTAAAATCAAATTATCAAACTGAATTGAAATTATTATTGTTTAATATTCAATATGATAAAATTTTAGAATTATGATACTAATTATAAGATATAAGTATCATTTGATATTTTCATAATATAAATTATTTACTTTATGAATGCCATATATTCAATATGTCAATTACTCATTAGTACAAGTAGAGAAGAGAGTTAAAGAAAAACCATAAACAATTCAAATACGTGTCTTTTAATTGCATTAATTTATTTTTCTTGATATCTACTAACTTATTGATTTTCAATTATATGTCTCTCCAGTCTCCACATAGAAAGATAAAAATGATTGGTGAAATAGTATTGATTTTGTAATACAATTAACTATAACTTTAATATGGTGTTACAGAATATTATACCAAATCATAATTTAATAGATCCATTATCGAATTGAGATGTAGAATTTTAATATTTGATATCTACTTTTACTATCAATTGCCTGATTACCAAATTGAAAATTTGATAATGCCGAACAAATACCAAACGATCACACTCCTATCTATATTCAATTTTGAATATGTATAAATAAATACTTTTTAAGTTTGAAGTTAAACAAGTAAATATACATTGTTATATATATGATATAATATACTATGAATGTCATGTAATACACCAAATTAAAGAACATAAATCAAATTAAAGCACATATTCATAAATGTATTATGCCTAATTTGTTTCCCTTTGTTGGTTAGGTACTACTTGTATTGAATATATATTTACTATGTGTGTGTGGCAGCCCCCATTTGAATTCCATAAATACATTATTAGTTTCCTTGTGTGTATATATATAGAGATCTAATTCTGGCCAACAACATTCTCCAACTAGTTAGGGGACTTTCTTCATCTACAGGTACATTTTCTTGAATTTTTTTTTCTTTTTTTTTCTTTTTCCCTATTCATCTTCCCGATCTGGGTGACCCCTCTTGAATTCTTGATTCGGGGTTGTGTCTTTTACTGTGAAAACGCCCTTCATTTCTTCTTTCGATGTTTCCCAGGTTGTACATATGCTTTTATTTGTTCTTCACTGACTCCCGCTTATAAATATGAACATCTGTATAAACACTTGTTACAACTCTTTTCTCTTTTCATTTGATCTGATTTACGTATTAAAAGATCTCCAGGTATAACTTGATTTGATTTATTTTACATTTTTCTCTCATTTCCCTTTGCTCAGATTTTACACTTCACTCTACTCTTTTTCTTTCAGGCTTCATTTGTGTTTGTTTCTCTTTTGGAAGGAATGATTTACACAACCTGTTTAGACGAAAGAATCGTTTTTTTTTAAAATTTGTTTTTGTTCCTTGTGATCTTATTTGTTTTTGAATGTTGCTGTTTCAATAATATACTTCATACCATTTTGATTTTGAGCTAATTAATTTGTGTATCATTTCGCGTATCAGTACTTGGATACACGTTAGCATTCGAATAGCTGTAAGATGAAATAGTTATCTATTGCTCTATTGTTTTGGCCTTATGTTTGTGTGGAAATTGTTTGTTCATGGTGATGGTGCTGACGTTCTAACTTTGCAGAGATCTTAATTGATTTGGGAAAATGGCTACTGGACAACTTTTCTCCAAGACTACACAAGCTTTGTTCTATAACTACAAGCAGCTTCCTATTCAGCGCATGCTTGATTTCGATTTCCTTTGTGGTTCGTACTGCGCTTTTGGTTCTTAATTGATTTACAGGCAGATATACACACAATGATCTTGTTATTTTCAATGTGTTGGTTTGTGTTAATTTCATGCTTTTCAAATTTTCAGGGAGGGAAACACCATCTGTTGCTGGAATTATTAATCCTGGTTCTGAGGGATTCCAGAAACTTTTCTTTGGTCAGGAGGAAATTGCAATCCCAGTACACTCAACGTGCGTCCTTCTTTGTTTTTTTCAACCATTGGTTATATTCCCATTTATTATGAGCCTTTTCATTTGGATCTCTAAAGGATGTCTATTAGTAATCTTTCTCCGCATGGTCTTCTTTTTTGTTGGTCCCTTCAAGTATGTAATTTAGCTTTGGTGTGGCTTAAATATATTTAGTTGGCTGCTTCCAATTTTAGCAATTGAGTTTCATGGTTATGTGATAATATTACATGCTAACAGCTAACTATTTAACTTATCGGTTTGTAATTGAGTCACTTAGAAACAAATGTGTTGTTAGTTTTTCTTTGTTTGAATCGTCATTTAGTAAAAGATACAGAAAATGTGTTTTCACAGTTTCTCAGCTTGAATTACTTCAGTTAGTAATAATGCCTAGTTCTGAAACTTTCTACAACTACCAGATCTATCATAATTCTGACAGCTATATTTGAACCATGTTGTCTTCACGTACCTTTGTACTACTGGTTTCTATTTGGTGAATTTGGTGTCTTATCACTTTCACTGATTAAATTCTACATTTTACTCATTCAGCATTGAAGCCGCTTGTGCTGCACATCCCACAGCTGATGTATTCATTAACTTTGCGTCTTTCAGAAGGTTGGTACGAGCCACTGTTGCTGTTTCTCTTTCTTCCTTGAATTGTCCTTTTTCTTTAAGTGAAAACCTGAAGCTGCAAAAGATTTGTTATTGTGTCTCTTCTTTACTGTCTTATTCATTTGCAGTGCCGCTGCTTCCTCCATGTCGGCTCTTAAACAGCCAACCATCAAAGTTGCGGCTATTATAGCTGAAGGTGTTCCTGAGTCAGATGCTAAGGAGCTGATTGCTTATGCAAAGGCAAATAATAAGGTACTATTATTTCATATCAATCAGGTTTATGCCTTTACATTCATTATCATTTTATTGGGGTTGGGGTTAGATTTTGAATGATGATGTATAATCAACTATAGGATAATCTTATGGATGATAAACTGAACATTTTATGGTTGCCTCTCCTTGAGTCAATGAATTCCTCGTTCCCCTGTCCGCTGATTTTATATTTTCTTTAAGATATAATAAGAAATGGTAGAATGAGCTCTTAACGGATCATCAAGTGGAGCATTTAGGGCGACAAGAACTACCTCACTATAGTTTTCTGCCTTTATTAATTTCCAATTTTTATGGTGTGTAATATGGTGATCTTCCTCAGGTGGTTATTGGTCCAGCTACTGTTGGAGGTATTCAAGCTGGTGCTTTTAAGATTGGTGATACTGCTGGAACTATTGATAACATCATTCAGTGCAAACTTTACCGACCTGGATCTGTGGGATTTGTCTCAAAATCTGTGAGTGATTTTTAGAGCCGTTTGCATATTGTTATTTTAATAAATATTAAGAGAGATAATCTCTATCAATTACACCTGCAACATTTTGTCCCCACCTACTTTCTGCTTTACTATCTCGTAGACTGCAATTAAGATAAGAACAATACTTGTGTGATTCTTCGATCTGTTTGAAAACTACTTTCAGAAACATATCTTTACCTAACTTTAATGTATGCAACCATCTAAACATTCATTTTACATAACTTTATTGCATGAAACCGTGATGTCACTCTAATATATGAAGCTGAACAGTTTGGAAATAACATTTTCAGGTTATAAGAATAATAACTTTTCTCTTAATGTACAGGGTGGTATGTCTAATGAATTATACAATTCAATTGCTCGAGTCACTGATGGAATTTATGAAGGTTGGGCATTCAGAATCCTGAATCCATCTTATTGGAGCATGTTTATGTTGTTTTTATTGAGAAATAGAATATGAGTGAGTTTTGGTATATGCAGGAATTGCAATCGGTGGAGATGTTTTCCCTGGCTCTACCCTTTCTGATCACGTTTTGCGCTTCAACAATATCCCACAGGTAATTCATTCGTATAGGCTACATTCTCCTATTAATATCACCAAGTTATCCTCAGGCCTCGGTTTTGTTACTTTGAAGATCCTGATTGTTTTAGTTTAGTTCTAATCCCCCACTGAACATGCCTAGAAAGAAGCCACTTTTTAGCTTTACTATTATAAAGCTAACATTCCAACCAAGTGGCAAAAGTTTGCTGTTTGTCCCTTTCCACACACACACCTTGACTTTGCTGCTTTTCTTCCTAATGTTCACCACCAGTATTTATAATTTACAAATTGATGTAAATCCACTGTTTTGATTTTACTAGAAGCTCAATGGTGCATAAACAACTGATGTTTTGATCTCTTGATGTATTTCCTGCTTCCATGACTATTTTTTCAGTTACTAGTTCTTCACTTCTTTTTTATCATGCTTTTGATATACTTAGGTTAAAATGGTGGTTGTTCTCGGGGAACTTGGTGGACGAGATGAATATTCCTTGGTTGAAGCCTTGAAGCAGGGAAAAATTAACAAGCCTGTTGTTGCCTGGGTTAGTGGAACTTGTGCTACGCTCTTCAAGTCAGAAGTACAATTTGGTCATGCGGTGAGCTCTATTTCTCTTGATTTCCGCATTTCCTAGAAACATGTTGCTTGCTGTCTCTCGTGAAGACTGAGAGATGTTTTGACAGAACTGCTTTTTTGCCTCGTTATCTTTTCTTCTTTTTAGAATAGGCTGGACAGTTTAGTCTTTGAACATAAGTTTAACTTTGCGTGGTCTTTGTCAAATAGGGAGCAAAGAGTGGTGGCGAAATGGAGTCTGCGCAAGCAAAGAATCAAGCACTCAGAGACGCTGGAGCTATAGTTCCAACCTCGTATGAAGCTTTTGAAGGAGCAATCAAAGATGCATTTGAAAAGCTAGTGAGTATCTTGATATTCAGCAGAGATTGCTTTTATGCCTTTTACTCTCTATTAGTTCTAACACCACTCCGTATTTTTTTGGCAGGTTGAAGCAGGAAAGACTACTCCTGTAAAGGAAATTACACCTCCTCAAATACCTGAGGATCTTAGCACGGCAATTAAGAGTGGGAAAGTTCGGGCCCCAACTCATATCATTTCCACAATATCTGACGATAGAGGTAGAGTTGGATTTGCGTACTTCCTATCAATGTTTATTTTTCTACCCTACTGCCAGAGGATCAATAGTGTTCCCACTTAACCTCCCGTGTGACTCGAACCCTCAACCTACCGGTCGATGGTGAAGGTGCTCAACCACTTGTGCAAACCTCACTTGTCTCCAGTCAATGATTAATGTTTTTTTTCTGGTGGCTAAATAAGTATCGGAAATGATGCTCATTGTGTCTACAATTTCAATTTCTGTTCACAGGTGAAGAGCCTTGCTATGCTGGCGTACCCATGTCATCCATTGTGGAGCAGGGACTTGGTGTTGGTGATGTAATATCCCTCTTGTGGTTCAAACGTAGCCTACCACGTTATTGCACTCGTTTTATTGAGGTATGGTTCTTACGGTTGCAACTCTATCACTCTTTCCATAGGTTATAAACTCTTACTTTCTACCATCAGTCTCTGCCAACGACAATTATTCTGTTTATAAACCTTATTCTTTGTCTTGGCTGATTTCATGGCAGATTTGTGTCATGTTGTGTGCTGATCATGGTCCTTGTGTCTCTGGTGCACACAATTCCATTGTAACTGCCAGGGCTGGAAAAGATCTGGTTTCCTGCCTTGTTTCTGGTATGTTGTAGTCTGCAGGTTTCTAAATATGCATTTATTTTTCAATCACAACTGGAATAATGTGGCTCCTAATAGGTTTGCTGACTATTGGTCCGCGTTTTGGTGGTGCTATTGATGATGCTGCCCGGTACTTCAAGGATGCTTATGACAAGGTAAGGCTTATGATTTATGAGCATTCCCTAATCACTCATCAGTCTAGAAGCAGTTCCTGCTGGTTTCTTTTGAGTCCAGATGAATAAATATTTTCAAATGCTTTGTATTTGCAGGGTCTTACTCCATATGAGTTTGTAGAAAGTATGAAGAAAAAAGGCATTCGAGTTCCAGGAATTGGCCACAGGTAGGATATATTGTAGCTTCTTGATTATATCCTACAATTGTAGAATTAAAAGATGTACTTGGAATTCTTTTGAACTTGTAGGGTCAGCATGCTTCTAGTCTTTATTTGACGTGCCACATCTACTTCTTGTGTAACAGGATTAAAAGAGGTGACAATAGAGATAAGAGAGTGGAACTACTGCAGCGTTATGCTAGGGAAAATTTCCCTTCTGTTAAGTACATGGAATATGCTGTTCAGGTTGAAACTTACACACTCTCAAAGGCAAACAACCTAGTCCTCAACGTTGATGGTGCCATCGGATCCCTCTTCTTGGATCTCCTTGCGGGCAGTGGTATGTTCACGAAGCCAGAAATTGATGAAATAGTGGGGATTGGTTACCTCAATGGACTTTTCGTGCTGGCTCGTTCAATTGGGCTTATAGGGTAAGTTACATGATGATGCTTAATCACCATTTTAGATTCACCGTCAGTAATTCTTGTTTATGATAGCTAGATTCTGATTGTCGTGTAACTTTTGAAATGTCAGACACACATTTGACCAGAAGAGATTGAAGCAGCCATTGTACCGTCATCCGTGGGAAGATGTCCTCTACACCAAGTGAAGAGTCTACCCATAACAAGAGGCAGAAAGTTGCCTGCCCCCAATCTATAGTTTTCATTCAAATCATTTGGTTAGCCATTTTGTTGTGTGTGAGTGTTTTATTCATCATGTGTTAGATTAGTGTTTCAACTACTCGAAAGGACTCCTATGATGATTTTGTAAGTTGTTGGGGAGATTCCTACTAGAAAAGTTTATCATTTATGATCAATTCTTAGTTCCACGACTCAAGTGTTTGTTTTTCTCTCTTTTCATGTCATAAAGAAATAAGTCATTCCATTGTTGTACCTGATTTCAACTTTACAAGGAGATTCTTTCAATCTGTTTGCTCTTTCATATAAGAATTTTTAGTAATTGTATGTATCAAGAAGAAATGGATCTTGGTCCTCTGATATCATATTAAGAAATGAATATCGGGTCTAATTCAACCCCAACCCCAAAAGTTAGCTAACTCAATAGGAGAGAATTACTCAAGTTTATATAAGGAGATGACTCATTTGTTTTTGTTTTTTTTTGGAAAACAACACAAATTCCACTAGTATAGGCTCTAATTATACGTGTTCTTGCAAGTCTTCGATAATGATCATTCGTGCTAGATTTCAATATCCCGACGATATTGTCGTTAGCGCATTCAAAGATACATGAGATCAAAATTATGTGTAATTTGTATTAGATACACAACATCCAAGTGGAATAACATGTATTCGATACACTAATTCTCTCCCTAGCCTCTCTCACTTGCATCTCTCCCTACGTATCATATCATGTATTTTAGAATGTATCCAATATCCCGATACATGTATTTCGTGTGATTCACTTGTATCTATGATACACTGACTTTCTCGCTCCCCTCTCTCCTTATGTATCTATATCTCAGACTATATTTGATAGCAAAAATAAATGTATCTAGGTATATCTGAGTTGAAATCATTAATTAAGAAAACAATATGTAATTATTTCAAACCACACGGAGAATATAATAAATATAATAGGAATATTTGTATAATTAGTTCATTTTTCTTTTCTTCTTTTCATCCGACGTGAGACTCTTCAATAATTTTTACTTTCGAAATGCATGGATTCAATTGACAAAGCATCCATAGATTTGTGTATTTGTAAGGTCTATCTTGTTTTATTGAAGGTTCATTCATGGCTAACACACCCACCCATGTTGTGTGTTGTTTCATTTGAATAATTGGAGAAAGGGAGGAATTGGTTGTGTGTCAATAATAGTACTAGCCTTCACGTGGGAGGGGCAATGTGATATGAAAGGGAATACTCATCACTTTGCTTTGCCCCCACCATTTCCATTATACTATCTTTCATCTTTTTATCTTCTTCTTTTTTCCTTTCTTTCTTAGATAGATTTAGATTCAATAAAATTTACACACTCCCCTCCTTTCTATTACTACTAATATCAAATAATCACAAACATTTTTTATTTCTTAAAATGGTCAATCTAATAATCAACCCTTGTGGATGTGGCCAACTCCAAAAACATGAATTCTCAATCACATAAAACAAACCTACTTTTATTGACAACATACTCCCATTTCACTATATCCACATATATGTTTTCATATCTTAATATTAAGACCAATTATTAATAAGTTATATTTATTTTATTTTTACAACACAAAAGTTAAGGTTCACTCACAATCAAAGCATAGGCTCAAACAAAAAATAGACCCCCCATCTCTTTTGTTTTTTCCCCCCTTCATTTCTGATCAAACAAACATACTACATTTCTTTTTTGCTTCTCTAGCATATTCCCTCAAATTTCTTGGAAATCTTTCAAGAAACTTTTAGCAGGCATCTCCCCATATATTCCAAATGTTTTTTTATTTTATATGAACTTTATGAAATTAAACTTGTGTAGTATATTTTTCATAAAAATTATAATCGTTAATAACATGAGCCTTAACTTAACTTCAGCGTATAACTATGTTCTCTAATTTTGAGTGTGCATAAATAGACATAATACACATAGAACCTCATGCAAGACAAAACAGCCACGAGTGGTGTCATGTAGTTTATACAAGCATAAGTACTTATTTATGCACACTCAAAGTTAAAAGGTCACAATCACCCCTTGAGGATCATGCGTATGTATTAGTCTTGCGCAAAATAAAAATACAGCTACTCAATCAACTAATTAAGTTATGATTATTTTTGGAGCACTTTCTTAAATTTGAGAGTAAAAAAGTGAGTTAATACCTCATATGGTCACTCAACTTTGCACTATTCTCTCAGAAAGTCACTCAACTTTCAATTTTCCCTCAAAAGTCACTCAACTATGCACTCTTCTCTCAGAAAGTCACTCAACTTTCAATTTTCCCTCAAAAGTCACTCAACTATCCACTCTTTCCTCAGAAAGTCACTCAACTATCCATTCTTTCCTCAGAAAGTCACTCAACTATCTACTCTTTCCTCAGAAAGTCACTCAATCTATTAAATTATTTTTAATTAAAATTTATTGATATTAATTATTTATATAACAAACCAAAAAATTTTAAAAATAAATTAAATCATTTAGTGTTCCACCATCTAACCCGACCCATTAAAAAATATGATATGACCCATTTTATTTTATCTTAATCCTAAATTAATCCCTCTTTAATCCTAAATTAGTCTAATCCTAATTCAAGGTTAAAGAGAGGGATTAATTTAGGATTAAAGATAAAATAAAATGGGTCATATCATATTTTTTAATGGGTCGGGTTAGGTGGGTGGATCACTAAATGATTTAATTTATTTTTTTAAAATTTTGGTTTGTTATATAAATAATTAATATCAATAAATTTTAATTAAAAATATTTAAAGAGGGATTAATTTAGGATTAAAGATAAAATAAAATGGGTCATATCATATTTTTTAATGGGTCGGGTTAGATGGGTGGAGCACTAAATGATTTAATTTATTTTAAAAAATTTTGATTTGTTATATAAATAATTATATCAATAAATTTTAATTAAAATAATTTAATAGATTGAGTGACTGGAAAGAGTGGATAGTTGAGTGACTTTCTGAGGAAAGAGTGGATAGTTGAGTGACTTTTGAGGGAAAATTGAAAGTTCAGTGACTTTCTGAGAGAAGAGTGCATAGTTGAGTGACTTTTGAGGGAAAATTGAAAGTTCAGTGACTTTCTGAGAGAATAATGCAAAGTTGAGGTATTAACTCTAAAAAAAGTATTGGAGAAAAAGAAAATACTGTTGGATAAACAGGTCCACCATATTGCTTCAATTACTAGTAGTATAAAATTGTGACGACCCCATTTGTGTATTCAACCAAAAATTCAATCTTTTTTGAGTTTCCCAAAAGTAATCTGTTTTAGGGTTTTGAAATTGATAAGTTTTTCTATGTAATAGCAAGAAAAATTTTGTGTGGAAGAGAGAGAAATGGCTTCTGGAAGTAGAACAAAGCATTCTTATCATAATTCATCACAAGGTCAAGCTCAATCTTCAGGTACAAGTAATATGAATTACAAAGATTCAATAAGCAAAGCTATAGCACAATACACAGCTGATGCTAGGCTTCATGCTGTGTTTGAACAATCTGGTGTGTCTGGAAAGTCTTTTGATTATTCACAGTCTGTTAAAACTACTACACAATCTGTGCCTGAAAGGCAAATTACTGCTTATTTGACTAAAATTCAAAGAGGAGGTCATATTCAGCCTTTTGGTTGTATGATAGCTGTAGATGAGGCTAGTTTTCGTATTATAGCTTATAGTGAAAATGCCTGTGAAATGCTTAGTTTAACTCCACAATCTGTTCCAAGCCTTGACAAGTCTGAGATCCTCACTGTTGGAACTGATGTTAGGACCCTTTTTACCCCTTCTAGCTCTGTTTTGCTAGAAAGAGCATTTGGGGCACGTGAGATCACTTTACTCAACCCAATTTGGATTCATTCCAAGAATTCTGGAAAGCCCTTTTATGCAATTTTGCACAGGGTTGATGTAGGTATTGTCATTGATTTGGAGCCTGCTAGAACTGAGGACCCTGCTTTATCTATTGCTGGAGCAGTGCAGTCACAGAAACTTGCAGTGAGGGCTATTTCTCATTTGCAATCACTTCCTGGTGGGGACATTAAGCTTTTGTGTGATACTGTTGTTGAGAGTGTCAGGGAGTTAACCGGGTATGACAGGGTTATGGTATATAAATTTCATGAGGATGAACATGGAGAGGTAGTGGCTGAGAGTAAAAGATCAGATTTAGAGCCCTATATCGGTTTGCATTATCCTGCTACAGATATTCCTCAAGCTTCACGGTTTTTGTTTAAGCAGAACAGGGTGAGAATGATTGTGGACTGCCATGCTACCCCTGTGCGGGTTACTCAGGATGAATCACTGATGCAGCCTTTATGTCTAGTTGGTTCCACACTTAGAGCACCTCATGGTTGCCATGCACAGTACATGGCAAATATGGGGTCTATCGCCTCATTAACACTGGCAGTTATTATCAATGGAAATGATGAGGAAGCTGTTGGGGGTGGCCGAAATTCAATGAGGCTGTGGGGCTTGGTTGTTGGACACCACACTTCTGTTCGGTCCATTCCTTTTCCTCTTAGGTATGCATGTGAATTCCTTATGCAGGCCTTTGGACTCCAATTGAACATGGAGTTGCAATTGGCATCACAGTTGTCTGAGAAACATGTTTTAAGGACTCAAACACTGTTATGTGACATGCTCCTTCGAGACTCACCACCGGGGATTGTTACCCAAAGCCCCAGTATTATGGACCTTGTGAAGTGCGATGGTGCTGCTCTATACTACCAGCGGAAGTACTACCCATTAGGCGTCACACCAACTGAAGCTCAGATAAAGGACATTGTGGAGTGGTTATTGGCTTACCATGGAGACTCAACTGGTTTAAGTACTGACAGTTTGGCTGATGCTGGGTATCCTGGAGCAGCTTCACTTGGTGATGCAGTTTGTGGTATGGCTGTCGCTTATATAACTTCTAAAGATTTCTTGTTTTGGTTTCGGTCCCACACAGCGAAAGAAATAAAGTGGGGTGGTGCAAAGCATCATCCTGAAGACAAGGATGATGGACAGAGAATGCATCCACGTTCTTCCTTCAAGGCATTTCTGGAAGTTGTTAAAAGCCGGAGCTCACCATGGGAAAATGCCGAAATGGATGCAATCCACTCTTTGCAGCTAATTCTGCGAGATTCATTTAAGGATGCTGAGGCAAGTAATTCTAAGGCTATTGTGCATGCACTTGGGGAAATGGAGTTGCAAGGGATAGATGAACTGAGTTCTGTTGCCAGAGAAATGGTTAGATTGATTGAAACTGCAACAGCTCCCATATTTGGTGTTGATGTCAATGGCAGCATAAATGGGTGGAATGAAAAGGTCGTGGAATTGACAGGTTTATCAGCTGAAGAAGCAAAGGGGAAGTCCTTGGTTCATGATCTTCTGTATAAAGAATCACAGGAGAGTGCTGAGAAGCTTCTGTACAATGCTCTAAGAGGTTATACCTGTCTATTTATTTTCTTCATTTCCAAATGATAGCACAGTTTTTAAGTTGTAGAGTTTCTCTGCTCTGCATGAGTGGTATAATCTTATCTTTTCCCTTCTTTGTGTTTGACAGCTGAAGTGAAGTAATCATGGGCTTCTAGTGATTTTCTTAACTCTGAATTCTCGAAACTTGAAAAAACTGTTTGTTCACTTCATCTTGTTGAATTTGTCAACTGAAGCATGCAGTCTTGCTTTGTGTGTGTTGGGGGTAGAGGGATAGGGCATGGTGTGCAACTAAATGGAGAGGTATTATGCACAAAACCAAGTCAATCAATCAACACACCTCAATTCTAAACTAGTTGGGTCGTCTATGTGAATCCTTCATATCCATTCCACTCCAATTGTACCATTTGATGGACGTTTATTTTGATCCTTGCTTTTATTTGGTAGAAGTAGTGTAGAACAAGTTCGCTTTAAAAAGAATGTGCCCTTAGGCATAATCTGGCATTTGGATGCGTTCAAATTGCAAACTTTTACTGCAAAAGATTGTACATTGTAGTGGTTATGAGGATTTACTTGCTGATAGCATTCAGGATCACTTGTTCGCCTTCGGTTATCTGACGAGAGTATCACTAAGCTGTTAGCTTCTTTCTTGCCTAACCAAAACCATCTCTTGTACAGTACAGATTTAGGCTTATTCCTGATTGTAGGGAACCTGCTCTCTCTATTGTGTGCGTATGTTGACTCTTACATAGTTTGTAACTGAAATAATTGGCATCAACTCCGCTCCTTTTCTACTCAACTCCTGCAACAGACAACCAAAGAGAAAAATAAACTAATATTATAGTCATACTACTGCAGGCGTGGAAGGTAAAAATGTAGAAATAAAGTTGAGGACATTTGGAGCTGAACAAGTGGAGAAAGCTGTTTTTTTGGTGGTTAATGCTTGCTCTAGCAGAGATTACACAAACAGCATTGTTGGTGTTTCCTTTGTTGGGCAGGATGTTACTGGGGAAAAAATTGTTATGGACAAGTTTATTCACATTCAAGGTGATTACAAGGCCATTGTGCACAGCCCCAATCCTCTGATCCCTCCCATATTTGCATCAGATGAGAACACTTCTTGCTCTGAGTGGAACACTGCCATGGAAAAGCTTTCTGGTTGGTCTAGAGAGGAGATTGTTGGAAAAATGTTAGTTGGTGAAATTTTTGGAAGTTGTTGTCGGCTCAAGGGCCCAGATGCCATGACAAAGTTTATGATCGTGTTGCATAATGCAATCGGAGGCCAGGACACAGACAAGTTTCCATTTTCCTTTTTTGACCGAAATGGGAAATATGTGCAAGCTCTTTTGACTGCAAACAAGAGAGTCAATATGGAGGGTGATACTATTGGGGCTTTCTGTTTTATACAGATAGCCAGTCCCGAATTGCAGCAAGCTCTAAGAGTTCAAAGGCAACAGGAAAAGAAGTGTTATTCTCAGATGAAAGAGCTGGCATACATTTGTCAGGAAGTAAAAAGTCCTCTTAATGGTATACGCTTTACAAATTCATTGTTGGAGGCCACAAATTTGACAGAATATCAGAAGCAGTATCTAGAGACAAGTGCTGCTTGTGAGAGGCAGATGTCTAAGATCATAAGGGATGTTGATCTGGAAAACATTGAGGATGGGTAAGTCTTTCTTATTCGATTATGCTTGCTAATAAGTTCTTTCAAAACTACTGTTGCTCAAATCCTCCAAAAAATTGCGCTGGGTGCATGTTAGATCCTCCAAAATTATGTATTTTTGGAGGAACTGACATGGTGCGGCAACATTTTTGGAAGTCCAATAAAGTTTAAACTAATACTTTCTCTATTTCATGGGCGGAGGTTAAGAAAGAAAGATTTTTGAACTTGAGTACATGTGACCTTATACATAACGTACTATTTATGTGGCTCTAAAAGCATGTCATTAAGGATAGAGTGGGAACTTTAAAGTTAAAACTGTTTCCAAAATATAAGAAGTTCCATTCTTTTGGAAAATTGACTAAAAAGAAAAGAGTCTCACATGAAGTGGAATACAGGGAATAGCTATTTATTCAGGATATAATATCTTCTGGTGTAACTCAGGTGTCAACAACATACCCAGTATAACCCTACAAGTGGGTATGGAAGCGTAGTGTATGCAGGCCTTTCCCCTACCTTAAAAAGGTAGAGAGTTCGGTTTCAACAAACCTCGACTTAAAACAGATAGTCAAAAGTAATAAACATGATATTTTCTTTTAAAGAACAATGGCCTGCAATTGGTATTGTAGCAATGTTGTCAAAGGCGGGCTTAATCCCTGAAGCGAGACTCAAAATGTTTTGAGCGCTTCGCCTAGCTTAATGTGTGCTTTAGTGTTGTCATCAAGGTTCTGAGGTATACTTTTTCTTGCCAATGAGCCTCTTAAGACTAAAGAATTAATATTTCACTTTGTGTAAAAAATTCAATTTCATTGTTCATATTTGTCATTCGTTCTTATAATTATTAGTCTCGGACAAAATATATACATATATCTCTATTTTTTTTGTGCATATTTCTTTCATTAAAGGCCACACTTAATTTGTGCTTGTGGTTATTACCCCAACGGACCTTAGAGTTATTTGCGCTTTTTGCTTTTGGCAACACTGCATTGTAGTATTTGAAATTTAACTATTTGGGATATTTCCTTCTTTTTTGTTGTGTTCTTCTGTAGGTTGCGGGAGGGGATTATGGGTCTGTATTTCAATTCTATGTAATATTAGCAACCTTCTTCCTTTCAGAATTTGACTGACCTTTGATCTTCTAACAGTTCACTGACCCTTGAGAAAGAAGATTTTTTTCTTGGGAGTGTAATAGATGCTGTTGTAAGCCAAGTGATGTTATTGCTGAGGGAAAAAGGTGTGCAGTTAATCCGTGATATACCAGAGGAAATTAAGACATTAACAGTACATGGTGATCAAGTGAGAATTCAACAGGTGTTGGCAGATTTCTTGTTGAACATGGTGCGGTATGCACCATCACCTGACGGGTGGGTAGAGATCCAACTTCGACCAAGTATGATGCCAATATCTGATGGAGCAACTGTTGTGCATATTGAACTCAGGTACATTCATTAATCTTCTCTTCGTGTAACTACAGGAAGATGTACTATATTAATTGATAACTCTCACCCCTCTCATGCAACCTTGATTTTTTAAATGGTTCTCGAATGAGTCTTCAGTTCTCACTTGAATGCCATCTGCTGCTTACTTGTGTCATTTATTTCAGGGTTATTTTCTTAGTGGATAATATTTCTGATTGCTTTAACAGGCATGTCAGAATATGAGATTTATGATCCAATGAATATTAATGTAACGTTAAGGGGAGTATAAAAAAATTTCATGTATGTTTAGACCTCGTGGAAATTTAGAGTAGGGGCTATAAGCCTATCAAATTTGAGCACACTCAAGTGAAAGGTGCATTTCAGACTTGTACCACATCTCTTTCGCATAGCTTTTACCCTGCCTTCTCTTTTTATACCTCATTTTCTATCCATATTTATCATTTTTTTTCCTTCTTCTATGGCCTTCCTTTGACTCATCAGTGGCATCTTCAACCTATAAAGTGAAAGTTTATACACTTTGGTAAGTGATCAGGGCATCATCTCTTTTTTTTATTGGTCTCTTTTAACTCGACTTTACCATTGCTCATCTTTCTTCTTTCCACTTCAATTTTCCCGTGTTTGGAGTAGGAAAAAGCATCTTCTCCACTTCAAACTCACATTTCATCTATTAAGTTTCTCTTCCAGTTTTGAAATGAAACAGCAGAAGTATAAGCTTTTAATGAACTGCGTAAATACAACTCCTTTATATACAACAACTTTGGTGGACTTCATAACCAAGTTATTATAATCTCAAGTCAGCGATAGGAATTAGTTGAAGCATAGCCTTAATGTTTTAGTTTTGAAATCTAATCTTATACACCTTATCATGGTGCTTGAATGTGGTACTTAATAACTGCCAAGCAAATACTTGTGCAGGTTTTGGTGTTTACTAGCATCCTAGATTTCACTTTATTAGCTTTCCTGGAGGTTGAGTTATTCCAAAATATTCATCTTTCCAGTGTTTTACTAGCATCCTAGATTGCACTATGTTTTCCGAATCAACTCTTTCCGTGTAGTAAAAATTGAGTTCTAGGGGTTAAGTTTCAGCTATACTACTTTTTCTATTAAAAATAATCTAATTTTTCTTTTGACATAGGATTATATGCCCTGGCGAAGGGCTTCCTCCTGAATTGGTTCAAGACATGTTCCACAGCAGTCGGTGGGTAACTCAGGAAGGCCTGGGACTGAGCATGTGTAGAAAAATGTTAAAGCTTATGAATGGAGAAATCCAATATATCAGAGAATCAGAAAGATGCTATTTCATGATTATCCTTGACCTGCCAATGACCCGCAAAGGTCCAAAGTGTGTTGGCTAGGAGCTTACAGCACACAGTAAGAGAAGAACCTGTAATATCTCTTAAAATTGCATGCTGGTGAGATTCTGGTGATGCCTCTGATCCTTTAATGAAACTTGACACAGGAGAGAGCAAGTATGGGGGATTGATCGGCATCTTTCTAACAGTATTAAACCAGCTGTTTCCAGCATTTTCCGACTTGTATTTGCTGGTTTTTTTATAACTCTGAACTAGTAGTCTCTCAGCATGTCAAGTTGAGAAAGCCATTGCTCCTTAGTGCATGGTTTTTACCAAAGATTAATTCGACATAGTAAGTGGCTAATGGCCAAATAATTGGAAAATGGTTAGCATGATTCCAAATTAATTGATCCCAGAGCTGTTGTGTGTAGCATAACAAGTGTATTGTTGTATAAAAGGTGGAATAAATGTCATCCTTTCTATGGTCTGGATGAATTGGTGTCTCCCACTCTTTGTAACATTAGGATTTGTGTAACATGAACATACTGAGAATCTTATATGACTTGGTGGTTCATTTTCTTCCGATTTCTGGAATTAATTTTATGGAATTTGGACTCTTCTTGCTTAATGAATTCTTCATTCTGAACATCATTGCGTGTATAATAGCTTTAAATTTTGAATTTGCCTCTAGCTACTTTTATACTTGGCTTGCTTGTAATTGAACAATTCTTAGTTTGCTGAACCATCGATGACCCTCTAAAGTTGACACAAAATTTTCACTTAAACACCTTAATTGAACTTTGCTCATTTTAGACATCTCATGTCATGTTCCATTGTGTCATTTTGACACTTTTTGTTGACATTGATACACTCAATAGCAACACTTTGAAAGACTCATTTAGTCATTCTTTATTCATTTTCTTCCCCATTTTTCAGCCACGGTCTCCCATAAACATAAACTCCTTCCATGGAGAAATAGATTTGATTTATGCTACAAACAATTAAATCAAATTTCAATGTGAAGAGATTTCACACACAAAAAAAAAGAATTTCAACCCATTAGAAGGCCCACAATTGATGTTGTCATAAAGATTTTAGACCTGCGTATATATTTAAGAATTCTTTATTGTTAACAAAATATAAAAAAAGATTAAAAAATTTAACGTGATTCGAATCAATGTCGTCCTATTTACGCTAAAAAAATTTCTTTATATTATTAACAAAGAAAGACCAAAATTTGTCCTCCACTAATTATTAACATGGGATTTACCACATGGATTAAACCCCCCAAAAAAACAACTCTTTCATATTCTTTGAGATTCATGTAGCATGATAAAAACACAAAAAAGTGTTTGTGGTAGAGAATGTAGCTGCATTTTCATAATTCACCTACCCAACCTAAACTTGCTACAATTGAGACTTTATAGTTATCCTTGATTTGACGAACTCGATCACCTATCATCAAAGACTTTCTTTTAATTATTTTTTGTTTTAGGTTCGATTTCAACTAATTAAAAGGTAAATATTTTTCATCTCCAAACTCCAGTTCAACTAATCAAAACTTATTCACTCCACTACAATCCAAACGGTCAATTAGCATATGATTTCAAGTATATACATATGTTCCTCTCCAATATTGTGATTGCTAGGTGACATTTTTTGGCATATTCCATGTTTTAGGTTTTGTATAGAAATAGTTTTTTTTTAAAAAAAAATTAGTTACTGTTCCATTTATTTAAACTCATAATACAAAATGAAAAACTTCTTATTCTCGTGTGTATAATTAAATAAATATTGTATGAATATAATGAAAGAGTCAACTTGCCATAATGATTTAAGATAATATTTAGTTGAATTATATGTGCAACTAAGGCAAGTGTGTGAGATGATACAACACCTACCCCAGACAAATATTATCCAAATATTAAGGTCCATAAAATTAGAGTTTTAAAATGTTAAATTAACCATTGTCCACCTCAAGCCTTGATATAAATAAATACATTGACATTAGCTGCACTTGTTGATAACCTCAAAATCCAACTAGTTCAATAAACCTTTTAAAAATTAGTTGATTATGTGTTTATATATGATGTCACATTATTTGGATAAGTAAATGGTGAATGAAGAGAAGAAATATGGAAGATAAAAGAGGGTTTTATTATATTGTTTTTCCTATTTCTAAGGTGGAGATTCTTTTAATGACATTATTTGATTGTAGTCCGCTTGACCATCATCGTAGATTGTGGTGCAGTGGTGTGAATGTTCTATCCTTAACTAGATGTTTTATATTTGAGCTCGAAGTATAGAGAAAATTTTGTCGGGAGCGCACCTCCGAAATGAGTCATGCAGTGCGCGATCATAATTTAGTTGGAGCTTCAATATGGATTCCGGACACCGAGTGAAAAATCAGAAAAAAAATGTTTAGTCATAAATATGTCTTTTTTTTAAGAAAAATTTAGAAATAGCAAACATAATAATAAGTCTATATAGCTATAGTTTCGAGTATACAAATAGGGTAAGTATATACAAATTATGTATTTATACATATAGGAATTTTTCAGAACTCCGTTTGTATATTCCGCTTGCCAATGTACAAATAAAGTAATTTAGTTATGAGTATTAAATAATATACAAATAGCTAGGGTAAGCATATACAATTTCTCGATTTATATAATCACGATACAAATTTTGAATTTTTACAAATCAGACGAATAACAAGAATTAGGAAAATTCTATCAGTGAATTACAATCTTTTTAAATTGTAGCTATAGTACCTAATATAGGCTAAATATTGCTATTCCGCTTCTTATATTTTTACTTTATTTGAAAATTAATATTTTATTATAAAATATGTAAACACTAATTTTAAGTTGTATTTGAAATCTGAAAGAAATACTATATATATTTTTCAAATGTTATCCTAATTAATTTTTTTATTATTTTTGTAAAATAGATCTATTTAAACTATAGATTTCATGTTTAAATCACAGTTTATGGTCCTCCTTTTTTTTTTTTAAGGTAAGTACTTATAAACAATAATTTTTATTTTGCAAAAACTACAAACAAACACAAATTATCCTCAAATCTAATTTTCAAAATTCTAAATAACGATTTATTTGGGCTTGTGAGATGAAATCATATGAGATAAAGTTGTAGTTTGTTTGGACATGTATGCAGTTATGAATTCCTATGTTGCATTTTTTTGCTTATAAAATTTCGTAACTTGTGAAAACTATTAAAATTTATTCTAATTTTTTTGTATAATCTATTAATAAGCAAAATTTAATGACAAAAATATAATACACTATTACAAAACTATTCTAAAAAATATAACATTTATTGATGGGACTTTTGTTCAATAAAGTGATAAAATTGAACCTAAGTTGTAATATACTACCTTCAATAAAATTGCATATGATCAATGTCTATAGTAATTATATCATTTTGTTCATATTTCGTGAATATTTTATAACTTCTTTGATATTTTCATTAAAAAAAAAAAAATAGATTGTTATAAAATTGTGGGATTTTTTATATATAAAATATAAATTTCTGAAATAATTTTATATTTGAAAGTGTAAAATCATGATATGAAATGTTCAATCAAATTTTTTGTCCAGTAAATATAATGTGCCATTGTTTTTTTGTTGTTTGTCCACACAAGTCTCCATCACACATGTCAATGTTGTGCACGCAAAAGTTTTATGATGAGTGGTCTGGAAAAAAATATGAACATACACCTCTCATTAAAGTTAATATACAAAATTATTATTATTATTATATATATATATATATATATATATATGGATTGGAACTATTTTATTCAAGTTATATTTGATTAAATTTATATTTATCTATATTTTATATGAATGAATTATAATTCAATTCATCAAAATCTCGTTTATCATTTCTAGAAGTCGTTAAGATTGTCAATAAGAAATCACCAATCTTCTCCGATCTCTTTTCTTCCAAAGAAAGAAGCAGAGAGATCAACATAAGGAGAAATTGATTTGAGTTCATATACCATCTAGTAATGCGATATGTTGAACAAGAAAGATCAAATGATTTTCTTCATAAGAATTCAAAATCTCTGGTTAAGGGTCACTCTCAAATGGTCTCTGTAGAGCGTGATTTTGATTTGATTAGAGCTCCAAGACATCAGATGAAAATTTTTTTTTTTTAAAAAAATTGTAATTAAATAGGCTAATTTGCAGAGATTTATTTGTGGGGTTTTCAAAAAAATTCCACTATAAAATCATTTTGTAGCGTTTATTTTAACCTCTGGGGTATAATATTTTTTTGTAGAGGCTTGTGATAACCTCCGCAAATTGTACCAATTTGTGAGGTTTTGTGAACGCCACAATTTATTATAATTTGTAGTGATTTTATTGTGGAGGTTTGTGATAACCTCTGCAAGCTACATCAAATTGTGAAGTTTTTTAAATGCTACAATTCATTACAATTTGTATACTTGTACAAAATAGAAAAAAAAAACTTCTAATATAGAAAACACTTTAGAAAACAAGCTAATCATGAAAATTAAAAATACAACTGATTATATGCATTGCATGTTTAATTAGCATAAGAAGAGCAAATTAAATTGTAAATTGAATTGTGGTATCAAAGTACAAACAATTTAGAATTTAGGTTCATTCTTTCAAGAGAATGAAATAATAGATGAAAATGTTACTCCTATAACATGTAATTGAATGGTTAAAATAAAAAATTTACTAAGGTCATGTGTGTGTGTATATCTATACATTAAAGTAAAAGGTAAATTTATATGATGACAATTATATGATAATAAGCATTATGTTGGTAAAGTTAATATATTTCCATGAGATGAATATTTCACAGAAGTGGATGTTATATGTGTAGTCATACAAGAATATCTAATATTAAAATATAACAACCTTCACCATAAGGAACTTAGTAGCACGTTTTGACTTTAAAATGAGAAATTATTTGAGATGATTTAGGTATCATCTATTTTTAATAAGATTAAGAGCCTGTTTGGCTCAGCTTAAAAGCTGGTCAAACTGACTTAAAAGCTGGTTTTTGACTTATTTAGCTGTTTGGAAATACTCAAAATAACTTATTTTAAGTTAAAAAAAACTTATTTTAAGCCAAAAGTTAAAAGCTGGGGTAGGGGTGCTTTTTTTTTTTTCCAGCTTATAAGCTGTTTTAAGTTGACCACATTTTTACCTTTTTGCCCTTAATATTTTTATACAATCTCAAAATTACCTACATAACACTAACATCTTTCTTCTATTTTTCCCTTTTCACGTGTGGATGATAGACAATTACTATTAGTAATGAATGAAAATAAAATAAATCTTAAATCTTTCAAGTGATCTATTCAAATATATATTATTAAAATGTAAAATAAGTTGCACATATAACTTAAATAAAAATTTATATTCCTCCTATAAATAATTTGTGATAATAAAGAAATATGTGAATGATAGACAATTATTCTTACATATGGATGAAACTAAAATAAAATCTTAAATCGTTCTTTAATCTATTCAAATTATATATCTTTAAAATCTATAATAAGTTTATATTCCTCTTATAAATAATTTGTGATGAGAAAGAAATATGTGAATGATAGCAAAATATAATTATTTATGGCTGTAAACTATAAATTAATCAACTTTTATTATATTAACAGCTTTTAAGGGTATTTCAGACATTTTGATTTAAAAAGATGTTTATCAGCACTTATTTGCCAAACACATCAACAACTTTTTTTTTTAACTTCAGCACTTTTATCCAAACGCATAACTGCTTATTTTAAAAATAAATTTCAGCACTTTCAAAAGTAATTTTTAAAAACTGCTTTTATTAAGCCCATCCAAACGGGCCCTAAGATGTCAAAATCTAAATATAATTAAGTTGTGCATTTAATTTTAATATTTGACTTTCAATACAAGTTCTAAATATTATGATGTTCTATTAAGACCCAATTATTATATAGTTAAGATTTTTTTTACATATGAATACATAAATTTGTCTCTATCTAAAAATTAATGAACATAAATTTATTAAAATAATTAAGTTGTGCATTTAAATTTTAATATTTGACTTTCAATACAAGTTCTAAATATTATGATGTTCTATTAAGACCCAATTATTATAAAGTTAAGATTCTTTTTACATATGAATATATAAATTTGTCTCTATCTAAAAATTAATGAACATAAATTTATTAAAATGTGAAATTCATCTAATACTATATCAACAAAATATTATTATGTTATAAGAATATATGGTGTTGTTGTCATGAAAGAAAATATGACATAAAAATAATAAACTCAAATCGCTATAATCAAATTACTATATTACCTTTTTTACATTTGTTTAATGTAAAATTACAAATTTTAAACTTTAAGTTATCAAACATAGTTACTAGTTGTGTCAAATTGTCATGAATTAAGATTTATGTTGTTTTGTAACTTGAATATTTTAAATGTAGTCTATGTTATAAATGACATAACTCAAGTTTCTTAATGACGAGAGGGGGTTGGTTGGATGGTAAACACCCCTCGCTTCCAACCTAAAGGTTGTTAATTTGAGTCACCAAGGGAGCAAAAGGGGTAGAAGTTGGGTTGCGAGTTCGAGTCATCAAGGGAACAAAAGGGGTGGGAGCTCCTAGGGAGGGTAAAAAAATAAAAAAAAATAATAGTAAAAGCCCTTTTAAAAGAAGTAAATAAGATATTGAGACTATAATGTGAGGGTTATAAACCTTGTAGAGTGCAGTTACTAAAGTTCAAAAATCATATTTAAGGAGTTACGACTTACCACAAATTGCAAATTCATTTTGTGGCAGACGTAATGGAGGTTCTATTAACCGTCACAAATTACTCGTGGCATAGATAATTATGACAGTTTCTAATATCGGCTAAATTAATTTTGTGTTAATTAAAAACTACCATAAATCGATTTAAAAAATCCTCAACAAAATGATCTTTTTTTTTGTAGTAAGAAATCTAAATATGCTTCAACCCCTATTTTGTTCAAAGTATAATAGTTGACTATTTTAAAAATTTGTCCTTTTGTATTTTTGAAAGAATGTCTCCAAAATTTTGTAGTAACTAATTTACCATAATTTTCCTTTTTGGTCACTGATAAATCTTTATAACTAATTTAATTTTGATGAATTGTAATAGCTAGTAATTATGTTATTAGAAGTTATTAAAATACAAAAAAAAACCTATGTATATACGTAATCCCCTATCATGTACACTTAGGGATGACAACGGAGCAGACACGGTATGAGTTGAGCTTAATCCTTAAAATTTCAAAGTCCTCTGATCCCGCATAATATTTTTTTTCATTCAATCAGCCTCACGCCTTGCATGAATTCGCCCCACATAATGTTTTTAATATTTTTTTCTTGTTAAGTTTGATACTAAAAATAAAATTCATAAAAATGAATTCATTTTTTCATTAAGTTGTATTAAATTAATAGGATAATGACTTAATTTTATTTTTTAGAGGTCAACTGAAAAACATGTAAGAAATTGTATTTTTTTTATTGAATCATTTTCATTTATTTAATCTTGAATATTTTAGTAGCTTTTAAAAAATCATCCTGATAAATTATGTTTTATCGCTCTTATAATATGTAAAATATTAAAATTAAATTTGAGTCCACATAAAATCGCATATACCGGCAACCCGTCCCCGCCCCCATTAAATTTTTTTAAAAAAAACCTCTAATTACACCCGCCCTGCCCCACATCCGGCTCGGCCCATTGACATCTCTATATACAGTAAGCATAGCTATACTGTCAATCAATTACATATCTTATCACTAATTAAGAGTTTCCTATCATAAATTGGAGAAAATACATTCAAATACACACTCATAAATAATAATTTAAATTAGTTATCTGCACAACTAAGCAAACCATAAATTTACGATTTCATGTCAATCAACTCTCCCTCTCTCTCTCATCAACCTCACAACCTACGTCCTTCACCACCGTTTTCTCTTGTTCTTCCTTCTCTCCACCATAATTTCCACCCTAAAATATCTAAAAGTTATAATTGAAAGAATATCTATTTCATCATTATTCAAAGTCATGTATCTATGACATATTTCAATTTGTTTTTTTTTTAATTTTTAAAATCTAAGGTAAAACTCTGTTGTCAATTTTCATAATTTACTTTCATGACTAGTGATTCTCTAAATAAGAAGATTGGTAATAGAGGAATCGAGTAGGAACTTGCCTAATTGTTAGGTTATGAAGGTGATTAAAGCGTCATGTGGAAGTTTATAATTTGTAAATTATAATATGATTAATAAATTAGACGCTAAATAAAAATATAATAAAGACATATTATTAATATGGTTTGGTCAAACGACCTACATATTGAAAACAAAATATTGAAGAAAACATAAATATTTTTAGGAGAATATCTCCTCATAAACAATCTTAAACAACTACATTGTGAAATTTATTGTGTTCTGTTATGAAAATAAGGATCTTTAATTTATAGATCTTCAAACTTTTCCTCTAAGAAAGGAATAAAACCAATATGAAAGAAAAATATATTTTTCGTTTAGAAAAGTAAAAATATTTATGGTAATGTCTTGTCTTTTTTTAAAAGAAAAAGTAAACTTCAAATAAGGTAAGAAAATCAATGCAAAACCCTAACCAATCTCCCCTTTTGGCTGGATTTTCTTAATAAAACTGGATTCACCTTCTTCACATGCATAATAATCTTCGTTCTTCACACAGTCTTCATCATATTGCTGCTTGTCATGATTGAAAATAAAGTTTAAAATATATGGGTTAAAAATAATTTTAAAATATTTTATTTTTACTTTTAGCAACAGAAATGTTGAAAATATGATTTAAGTCTCTTATCCACATGTAGCTAGACAAAAATCTTATTTATCTTCAAATTTGTTGCAAATTGTATGAAACCGGGTTGAGCATGTCTTCAACCTCGTTCCATTGGATTATTAAACCATTTGCTCTGATACCACTTGTTGGGTTATAGGATTGTTGAACCATGTGCTATGATATCATTTGTTGGGTTATGAAGGTGATTAGGGCGTCATGCAGAAGCTTATAATTTGCGAGTCGTGATATGATTAATAAATTAGACGACAAATAAAAACATACTATATATGTATTTAATATGGCTTGGTCAAATGACCTACATATTGAAAATAAATATTTTTAAAAAAAACATAAATATATTTAGGAGAACATCTCCTCATAAATAAGACTCTTAAACAACTACATTGTGGATTTCATTGTGTTCTATTATGAGAATAGAGATCTTCAATTTATAGATCTCCAAATGGTTCATCAAAGAAAGGAGTAAACCAAATATAGAAGAAAAATATATTTTCCTTTCATGAAAGGTAAAAACATTTATGGTAATGTTTTGCCTTTTCTTTTAAGAAAAAATAAACTTCAAATAAGGTAAGAAAATCAGGGAAAAACCTAACACTAATTCGCCCCTTTCAACCACAATAATAATAATTATGCAGAATATACTACACACCATCATACTTCTCCAATGAACCCGATAGAAGCAACCCCCCACCGTCCTCTGCCTTTTATGCACTCCTATCACTAATGAAGAATCGCCAACGCTAGAGATGGGCGTTCGGTATTCGATTTAGGATTTTCAAATTTTGAATTCAGCAATTTGGTAGCTGGTGGTTAAAAGTAGATATCAAATATTAAAGTTTTAAATTTTAATTTGATAATTCGGTAATCGATAAAATTAAACTCAATTTGGTACGGTATTCGGTAATACTGTATTGAAGTCATAACCAAATTGAATTTCAAAGTTAATACTATTTCTTTTATTATTTCTATTTTTAAATGTGAATGCACGATATAATAGAAGTTCTACAATTAAGAAGACATCAAGAAAAACAAATTGATACAACTAAAAGACATATGTATTTGAGTTTTTTGTGTTTCTTATGCTAACAAGTAATAAACATGTTGATATACGACCTTCATTAAGTAAATCATTCGTTGATCGAGAATATAATACCTTAGAAATCAAACTTAGAACTTTCAGCAAAAAACCAGCAAAACCAGGTGAACCACGACAGGGTTCACAAACTGTAAAAGGAACCATGGTCCATCAACCTATCTGTAGGTTCACACCCAACGTAAAGAGGTGGACTACGATACCCTTCATGGGCTTGAACCACCTCACGAGGTATGGGTTTGCTCGTTTAAGCCAGACAAAACCCACCAAGTTCAGGTGTTAGACCATAGAGCCCTCCACGGGTCGTGGTCTTGATGACGGGTCGTGGTGGTGTTCGGGACCTGAGCCAGCAGACCACCAGCCCAAGTGAAGAACCACGCCGACCTTCATGGTTCGTAATAGGGCTTGTGCTTGAACTACCCCAAAACTAGTAGCTACTGAACAAGGACCACGACCCACTTGACAGTCCGTCATATGTCAAGTGGTCAACCCTCGTCAGATTTTAAGTGGGTCCGTTTGGTCTTTTTCCGTATGTGTTGGACACCTAATCTACATTATTTAATCCCTAAACTACATAGTTTTGGTTAGTTTGAGCCTAGTAATTAATCAGAACTTACCCTAATAAATCATTCGTCAAAGTCATTCAAACCTAAAGCAAAAGAGGGGGAAAGAGGTGCCAGTTTTCCGCAAATACATCAGATGGTTTTCTTCGATCTTAGCCTTGAAATCGAAAGATTTCTTTGTGAATTTCGTCACCATGTATGTGGAATTTCACTAGTGGGTTTCTTTCACCCTTTAAGACCCTAAAATTTAGTCAAATTCTTAATTCTTTATATCATGTTTAGACCTAGGGTCACTTTAACTTTAGAAAACTGTTGTGATTCAGCAGTTAGACTAATCCTAATCAGATTATCATGTTAGTGAAGAATTGTTACTTAGATTCTTGCATGAAACTCAAAACCTAGTTGTGTACATTCGTTTAGTTCACGAACTACATTTGATATGCCAGTTTATTCAGATATACATGTTTCAGTTAAGAATGTCTCAGTATCCGTGCATTAATATTGCATTTTTAGTTAGCATATAAGTGTTTTTAGATATTCAGTATTACAGAATTTCAGTCATAATGTGTTACTTACATATTTAGTTGGGGGTAGGCTTAAAACCGAGTGGACTAGGGTCAGTCACTCTCACAGTTCCAGAATTACATGTCCACGTAGGTTAAGTCTCCACTATGGATATAATATTCGGTGATCACTTCAGTCGTCTATTTATACCCCTGACAAGGTATATTAGATCCTCTTGATGAGGGAGTATACATCAGACTTCAAGGATAGCCCTCGTGGTTTTATGTCAGTTATTATTAGCTTTCACAATTAAATTCTATTGCATTGACAGGTTATCAGTTACAACCAGTATTTAGTTTTAACATGTTATTACATTCAGTTTAGTTCGTATTTAGTATGTTCAGTATATTTATCATGCTCATCTTATATCATTGCTCACTATGCTTTGTTCAATGATGTATATTATTCAGCTTTATTCTATCTTGCATGCTCAGTACCTTTCAAGTACTAATGTATACTTTGTGTTATAACTTTTCGTGATATAGGTTCAGGTCCTCAGCATTTAGATCACACATAGATCGATTTTCTATCTCCAGTTCAGCAACATCAATGGTGAGTCCTCATTTTCCCGAAGACGATACACATATTTATTTTACTTCAGTCTTTCAATTTCAGTTAGACTTTTATTCAAATATAGTTAGACTCAGTTTTATATTTGAGTTTGATCTTTCAGTTGTTATTGAACTCTTAGTACAATTTATATATGTAGATTTAGATTGGGTATCCCCTGTCATTTTAGTTAGTTAATGTTTTAAGCTTCCGCACAATATTTCTCATTCTAGTTTATCTTACTATGCTATGATATGCCAACTCAAGGTTAGTGATCCTAGGTCTCGTATTTACGTCCAGAAAGTGCCTTAGGGCGTGATAGGGAAATACTAAATACCGAAGGGTATTAATTTTTCATTCCAAATCAATACTCAAATACCATAATTCTAAGATTTTACTATGGAATACAAATAGTGAATACCAAATTACAAAAAAAAATTAATTTAATTCGATAATTCAACTTTTAATATTTTATGCCCAACTCTATTCAGCGCCTCATCCTTCCCTTCAACTTCGGCGAGGTTAACAATAAATCATAGCCATGACACAAAGTTGCTCATACCAACAAATCAAAGTGTGAAGCAAACATCATTTTGGTCAGGAACGTAATGAAAAAGTTTCAAAATTAGATCATTAACCGACTTCCTACTTCGGGGCTTATTGTTGCTCGAAAAAATAGTTGTTACTGGAAATAATAAACAGAGATTTAGACATGAATCTGATAAATTATTGAGTTAAGATTATATATATCTCATTTTTATTAGTGTATTTGATCAGGTGAATGTATATCTGACAAAATATATTAAAGATTTATACATGTATCTGACACATTATTGAATTAATATTATATGTATCTAATTTTTATCAGTGTATTTAATTAAGTGTATATGTATCTAATAAAGTGTACACATGTATCTAAATAGAGTTCATAAAAATCTGAGTTAAGAAGTCTAAACTTTGCTAAATTGCCCAAAAAAGAAGGATTTTGATTCTTTTGATTCTTTAGGAGTTGTGATATGTCACATTTTCTAAAGTTGTTATAAGCGTGATTTTCTCCACAATTAATGACTTTAGGTTATATCTCTTAATTAGACACACCCTTTTATTAATGACTTTCAATTATATCCCTTAATTAGAGATACTAATTAATATGTATATGTCTTACATGTATCTTGGATAGATGTATCTTAAGAGGCAGGTACATGTAACCAAAACTCAAAATGTGTTAAGGAATATAATATGATAGACTATAGTGAATCTAAATAATTAATTTCTAAAGAAGTGAGATTTATGTAAGTTACCCTTAAAATATTGTGTTATAATTTTAGGATATATAAATACTACTTCCTCTGTCTCAATCAATGTGATACTTTTTATTTCTCGAGAATAAAACAGTTTAAGTTTGATCGAAAATTTGCACATGAAATTTTCAATATTTTTCAAATAAAATTTATATATTTTATAAAATACGTAAAAAATATTATAATTCATAATAACATACTTCTGGAAAGAATATAAAATATAATAAAATCTGACAAGTAGAACATGATGATCATTATTTAGCACCCTAAAACGAAGAAGGGTGTAGTAATGAAGAAATGCTTGAATTATGATTTGTGACAATGCTAATGAACATGTTATTCGTTACTTAAAGTTTGGCATACGTTGAGATTATCAAGTACTCTATATTTGTTTGATAGGATTGGATAGTCTTAAAATAATTATAAAAACTTATAAATATTAGTCATATTTCATGTTGTACCAACCAAAAAAAGAAAAGAAAAGAAGAAGCAAAAATGTTTTTAAAAACTTTAGTCAAACACAATTTTAATTTGAACCCATACTTCAAATTACAAAAATAAAATAAAAATTGAAATGGTGGCTAATAATGAACCTCCAAAATGCCTCCCCACTAATGGAAATGTACTACCAACATGAATTTAGCAAAAACAGCCTTTTTCCCTTCTTTATTGATTAGACTAGATAGATAGATGGACACACACCTCCTTTAACTTCACCTCCAATTGCCTTTTAGTATATCTCTTTGACACTACTTTTTGGCAACCTTATCGTCCTACCAATAAATCCTTTCCTTTTTTATACACATATATTCCCCCTATTAGGTAGGTATGGTCAAATCTTAATTTGATGAATTGAACTCTACACTTATCCTATACTTGTTAAACTTTAAAAAGACTATTTTGGTTATGCGATAAGAAATTATAATTTGAATTATACGATGAAATTAAAGTTTAAATTTTTTCTTAAAAATATAAAAAAATATAAAAATTTCAGAAGTTGTAAAACTGTTAAATTTTTCTCAATTCTTTATGTAATCTTATCAAATAAGAAAAAGTTAAGAAAATGGCATAATACACGGGATATTCTCTAAAAATTTCATATTTATTGAGTAAATTTTAATTTAATAAAAAAATTAAACATATATAAATTGTGGTTTAGTGGTCTTTAATATAATTCTCCCACATAGTACTGACAATCTCCTCGCATTGAATTTACATTTCTTGTTCATATGATTGAGAAGACGAACAAATATTGTTACTTTGAGCCATTTGTTGGTCAATTTGATTGGTAAATGAAATTGGTGGATATAAATGGTAAAGTAAAAATTGATATGAAGTAATAATAAATTCTATGTTAGTGAGAATAATTATTAAATGAGATATAAATGGATTAAAATATAATGATATAAATTATAAATTTTATTTATATTTGAAATAAATGGTTAATAGATGTAAATATTAGGCTGTTTTTACAAAATATAAACTTGTGAATCAATTATTGAATTTGAAAAAACCCAAATCATAATTTTATGAGAATATAAACTTTCTTCTCATAATATGAAATTATGAGATGAAATCAAAATGAAATCAGATATCCAAACACAAATTTCATACACTCCCCTATTATTTTATTTGTTAAATATTATTTTTATTCACTTGTTACTTTTGAACAAGACATTTTTAAAAATATTTTATTGTGTATATTGATTACTTATTCTCTCATTCATTTTCAGGTTTCAATACAATAAAAATACATTTTGTAAAATTTCACTAGTAAAATATAAGAAAAATATATGTACACAAATTTTATCAATATTTTATGAATATTCCAAATAAAAAGATGAAACTATAGCCAATTACAAGCAACAACAACACATTGTAATAGATTAGTGAAAATAAGAGTAATAAATAATGATATATTATGTAAAACAAAAGAACTATATTACCAGCCATTTTAGGCCACACAACCATATACAACCTACTAATTTTCTATTTCAATATGTATTCACCATATTTTCGTATCTAATGTCATGTTATCGATAATTTAAAGTTGAGTCATATCCTATCTTATCACATCTTCTCAATATTTTTTGCTTTACTTGTGCTTCACTTCGTATGTTCTATAACCAACCTCTCGCACCTCCTCATTGGCGTATTCAAACATTTCTTCTTCACATGATCAAATCATCTCAATTTCACTTCTCTCATGTTGTCTATCATAGAGACCACTCCTACATTAGTTCGAATCTATTTGCTCCTGATACACACACATCTACATCATCATCCTCATTTCTGCAACATGAATGTGGACATAAGAGTTTTTGACGATCAACACTTACTTCATATAACCATATTGGTTTTAACCATCATTCTATGTAACTCATCTTTATATTTTATTCATACATCTTCATTTTTACCACACAAAATCTTTTACATGGGAGTTAATCTATCATTATAATAAGCATAATAAATTTAAATAGACAAATAAAAATGAACGGAGATAGTAATAAACCCCTTGTTACCACGGTGTTTCTCTTGAGAAATGAAATAGAAGATGATTTTGGCGGTCATAACGAAGAATAAAAGAATTGGTCAGAATCAATTTAGAGAGACAAACAAAGCACACTATAATCCTTACAAAAATAGTAGTAGTAGTAACCATTAGGCTTCCTTTCCTTACTCAAAGGGTATCTCCAGTTGCCATTTTCTTACACTTCTCAGCTACAAATCACCTTCAAAAATAGTCCACTTTTTCTGTTGTTCTTGTCAAATTTTGTATTAGATCGATGATATATCTTGAGGGTTTGACTAAAATTCATAGCTGAATCTGAAGCTGGGTATTGTATTTTCTGTGCGTTTTGTTCAAAATTGAATCTTGGAATGGAAGACCCAACTATTTCAGCTAAAGTTCCAATACCCCCAACTGAGGAATTACTGAAGAAGATCCAAGAATTGGAGGCGGGACATGCTCAGTTGAAGCAGGAGATGTCTAAGCTTATGGTTTCAAATGATAGTACATCACAGAGGCAAAGGTCTCATTCTATATCTCCACAACGACCACTTCGGCTTAGGGGTTCTAATGACCCATTGGGGAAAAAGGGCTCTATTTCCGTTCGACATTCATCACCCTTGCAAAGAGAGAGCAATAGTAAAATTGAGCGTTGCGGCAGTAGGGGGAGTGTCAAGTTTACTGATAAACAGTATTTGAGCATATTACAATCAATGGGCCAAGCTGTGCATATATTTGATCTCAATTATCGATTAATTTACTGGTAAGTAGTTATAATGGACTTGCTATTTGTGAAAAAAATGTCTCCTCAGTTCGGGTTCTCGTAGTTTTAGTCTGTATTTAAGTTAATAGAATGTTACCAGAGTAGTTTAATGTTATGGCAGATACTTTTTCCTATCTATGTGCAATACCTTTGTTGCTTGCCTTTCCTTTTTTGGTAGGACCTGGGAGAGGAAACACCCTTAGTAGGCATTAGTTTTGTCTTGGATAGGGTTCACAACCATGAGCTCTCTAATTCCAATTTCGACAAATTTTTCCAATCTGTCCAAGCTTTGGTGGATAGAGTTAATTGGTACCCGTGATGGTGGGAGCTAGTAGGTACCTCATGAAATTAGTCAAGATGCGTGCAATCTCGCCTGGACACCTTTGTTAGCAATATCTTTTTGTCTTGGATAGGTGTTAATCATGTATATTGTGTACTTCATTTTTTCCAAACTGAATCTTTATATTGTAGGTGCTAACTATTTGGGGATTGTCGCTTAGTTGTGTTTACATGTTTACATTAAGTCCGTGTTTGCTATGTTCTTTTTAGTTTTTTTTAAGGATTTGTATGTTAATAGAAAATGTACTGAACCTCTAGATTAAAGAACCTTGATTAATCTGTAACAACAATACATAATATCTTGGCACTCCCCTGAACATGACACATTTTATCAGTGTACACCGAAACTACACACACACACATGGCTATTTGGTAGCTTTCATTGGCTGGACGTTAACATGACTAAGAGAGTGGATACATTTTCGTTTGGGCTCGAGGTTGATGAAAAATCGGCAAATTAATTTTCAAGTGGAGTTTGGTTTATTTGTTTCGAATGTGGATTTCTTCTAATGTACTACATATATTTTACCTCGCCTTTGCATTTTTTTTAATTTTTCATTAGATGCAATGACTATTTATTCCAATTGTATTCATTTTCCTGGCGCATTCTCTGAATTTCTTTTACTGTGTATTTGTTTTAATGATGATCATGTTGCAACTGTACATTCTTCATTTTCCGGCCAAATATGTAAAAAGAAAAGAAAAGAACTTCAATAAATGTCCACGTGGCAGCAAATATATTACACCTCCTTGGACTGAGATCGTCCAACGGGTGAAAGCTACCAAATAACCCCAAGTATAGGTGGTAATTTGGATCAAAGATAGTTTAGGTGTAAACTGAATAAAAGTATTGAGTATAGAAATGATACCACTCCTAATGGATCATAATAGAAATTGAGGATTCATATAACTGTTCTTAACTAGTAGATGCATGGTTGTTATTATTGTTGAATTTTAATAATGTATGACTAAACCATAAGTTATTGGCTTGCAACTGTTGTGCAGGAATCGAAGTGCTGAGAAATTATATGGTTATTCAGCTTCTGAAGCTATTGGGCAGGATCTTCTTGAGCTGATAACAGATTCGAAGGATCATGCTGTGGCTAAAATCATTATACACAGAGTGCAAATGGGTGAGAATTGGACTGGACAATTTCCTGTGAAGAATAAGCAGGGGGATAGGTTTTTAGTTGTAGCAACAGATACCCCACTTTATGATGATGATGGTACATTTGTTGGTATTATTTGCGTGTCAACTGATGCAAGCCCTTTTCATGAATCATCTGCTGACGTTAAGCATACAGAAGCTGATAAAAGTTCTGGTAGGCCTAGAAGCATTGCTAATGCCACACTTGGACTTGATCCACAGCAACCTTTGCAAGTTGCCATTGCCTCCAAAATTTCGAATTTGGTTAGTGTAAAGTTGTTTGACATGCTTTCTTTTTCTTTTCTTTTCAATTTGTTTTTGCTTTTTTGTATGAGGTATCTATGTGCTGACGTGATGAAAACCTCAAATAGGCTACAAAGATGAGCAACAAGGTTAAGTCAAAAATGAAAACTGGAGAGGGAAGCATCCTTCGGGAAGGTGGAAGTGGAGATAGTCACCATTCTGATCATGCCTTTTCTGATGCTGCTCTATTGGATCAAAGGGAAGATGCAAATTCAAGTGGAGCTAGTACACCCAGGGGAGATGTTCACTTTTCTCCATTTGGGGTATTTTCTAATATTGCAAAAGAGGAGCGCGCTCCAGAAAAATCCTCGAGAGATTCTGGAGATGAGAGTGAGGGAAAACCTGGGATTTCTAAGATTATAACCTCAAAGGCAGAGGCGTGGATGGTTAAGAAGAACTTATCATGGCCATGGAAAGGCAATGAGCGAGAAGTATCAGAGGCAAAGGCTACACGATTTGTTTGGCCCTGGCTAAACAATGACCAAGATAATGAGTGGAATCATTTCAAGAGTTCAAATGCAGTATCAACACCAGATGATCAGATTATCGAAAACAACCGTACAGCTACCAATGAGGCTTGGGGATCCTGGTCATCGTCATTTAATGTTAATAGCACAAGCAGTGCTAGTAGTACAGATAGCACTACTAGTACTGCTGTTAATAAAGTGGATGCTGATACTGACTGCTTGGATTATGAAATTTTGTGGGAGGAGATGACAATCGGAGAACAAATTGGGCAAGGTATGTCAATTCTTGTTTACTGGTAAAATTCTCAAAGATAAACCTTATCAGGTTTGTGAACCCTTTTCTTTTTCTAAGGAATTAGCAAGCATGTATGATGCTGTCACTTACTGTTTTACTGCAGTTATATATGTTCAGGGAAGCAATTAGAAGTTGGACAAAACTCAGCAACACTTACTTCTATGCATATTTTCATATTTTCAAAGCTTATAAGTCATTCCCCTATGAGGATCACATTTTTGCGTTACAGCTATCAGATTTATGTCTCTTATGATTTAACTAGAGTTTCTCATGTTTTCTGTTCCATCGTTCTCACTTTTCCTTTGTTTATGTTTCAATAGGTTCTTGTGGAACTGTTTATCATGGACTCTGGTTTGGATCAGTATGTTCTCTGACTCTTCTATGACTTCCCTTTCTAGAGAATGTCCTAAGAATTTCTGTTTAAGTGTTTCCTAACATATACCGTGGCATGATGAAATATCTTGTTCTCTGACATCACTTGTATAAGTTACAAGTTAGATGGGAGTTTGCACCTTAGTTGAAAGAAGGGCTTAATTATTGCTGCCTTTTCTCATTATACGCTTTATTCATATAATGTTTAAAACTTTGAAGTGCTTTAAGCCAGTATTTGAATAGTGTTTGACATGCCATTTGTCATGTTCTATGAATGTCATTTGAATTCTAGATTACTGGTTGCTTTTTTTAAGAAGTGGAACGACAGCTGGTTTACTTTTGCAAAGTGATGTTTTTTTGCAGGATGTTGCGGTTAAAGTATTTTCCAAGCAAGAATATTCAGATGATGTCATATATTCCTTCAGACAGGAGGTCAGTATGTTTTTCATGAATAGATTGTGAAAAGCTTTTACATATTCCTGTATGAGAAATTGTTTTTCCAGAGCAGTTAAGCTATATCAGAGTTACTATCGAGTTCTTCCCTAATTTTAGTTCATGATTGACTGGAAGTCGGTAGCTTTAATGAGGTCTAGGATGCTGGCATGGGCAAATTATGATTTTTTTTGGGTGATAAATGTCGATGAAAAAAAAGAAACCAGCAAAATACTATTTACAGAACTGTAGACTTTCAATTGGTAAGAGAATATCAGAATAAAGAATAGAATATTTTTCATCACCCTGGCAGAGTTGTTCTCTGTCCTCTCCAATGATGTGTTCGAAATTCACATTTTGCCGTATGCTGGACCTACATTTAGGGCTCTAGATAATCGTCGATAAATGTTGTAAGGTACTAGTTGAATTTTAGTTACTCCCTCCGTGTAGATTTATTTGTTTTACTTCCCTTTTACTCTGTCTCAAAAAGAGTGCCACTTTCTATATTTAACAACTCTTTACGCCCAATATTCTACCTCAATATTTAGGACCACAAGTTTTCAAGGGCATTTAGTATATTATACACATATTTAGTTTTAGGCAACAAGAATCAGAAGTCTTATTTATTTCATGGTTCTATAATTCTCATTTTTGTATTGATTAATTTTCTCCTGGGTTCCTGCTTTTACTGTCTACTTAGGTGCTGACTATTATTGTACTAGAGGATTCCTGTTAATAAAAATGTTGTTATAATAAAACACTCTATTAAGCAACATTTCATGTAGTATTTGCATAAATCGTAATCATCTGAAGGACTAACATGTCTTTTCTAGAAGAGTTTTCTGACAGATATAATATATCCTTTTCAGTTATAACTTAAGTAGGACTATTGGTTTTCTATGATTATACTTGGTCGACAAGCATTTCTAAGAGATTTTTGTACTTGCTTTTCTGCAGGTGTCACTGATGAAACGTCTCCGACATCCAAATATTCTTCTTTTCATGGGTGCGGTAACTTCACCTCAACGCCTCTGTATTGTGACAGAGTTCTTGCCACGGTCAATTCTCAATTCTTAAAACCAATTATTTATGCTCAGTTTTTATGTGATAATGTTTCTATATAACGATGAGTTACAAAGCATTTCGTTTTCTATTAATGCAGAGGAAGTTTGTTTAGATTGCTACAGAGGAATGCATCCAAACTAGAATGGAGACGACGTATTCACATGGCTTTAGATATTGTGAGTTCCTATGAAATCTAATACCTAAAACATCTCATATTATGCATAATATCTTGGGATCCCATAGAATGTGGCACTGTTTATTTGGTGCTTGCCTGGATTATTGTTTTTCCTAATTACCCCCTATACTTGACTATTTTAGCCTTGACTCCCTGACTAATCTCACATTATGCATAATATCTTTGTGACCCCATAGAATATGGTTCTGTTTATTTGGTGCACGCCTGAATCATTTTTTTCCTAATTACCCACCTTTACTATTTGATAGCCTCGGCCCCCTGACTAATATCACCTTATAGAGGTGAGAGTTGTGTGCTGTCACTCAATATTTTTGTAGAATAGAATAGATCTTGTTACCTTTTTTATATCATTAATTTTCGGAACATCTTTTCACAGACAAGTTTGTAAAAGCATGGGTGGAACTCCATTATTGAGAAAGAAACACAACAACAATATACCCAGTGAAATCCCACAAAATGGGATCTGGGAGGGTAGAGTGTACGCAGTGTGTACTACTACCTCTCCGAGGTAGAGAGATGTTTCTGAAAGATCCTCAGCTCAAGAAAATCAAAGCAGTAATAAAATGAAAAAAAAAATGGGCGGTGGGGAGAAACATGACAACGGATAGCAAAGCCACAACAACTATATGCAAGGAATCGTACCTACAACAACAAGGTGCGATCACCTAAACACAGTAGACAAGAGATGATAACAATTACAAAAAGTAAATGCATGCACAAGCTAGTAATAGGACCACTGTAAACTACCTACTACACTCCCACCATTATTTGCGAGCTCCACACCCTCCTATCTAAGGTCATTTCCTCGGTAAGCTGAAGATGGACCATATTGTGTCTAATCACCACTTCATCCATGCCGCACCAATACAATGTGTGACATCATCATCGATCTCCCTATTTCCCTAAACAGGGATCCCAAATACTTATATCTTTCTTTGAGAAATAAATTAAAATTCTGGTAAATATATGCATTGTACAAGAGCAAAAAGAAAATCACAATTGGAACAGATAAAATGTAGTATATGACTCTGGCAATTAACCGTTGGAAAATAATCCTCTTAGAAGATGATTTTTTTATTTTCTTCATCCACTGACCTAAAAGAGTGTGTCCACATCCTTCGCCATGTTAGCTTCCAGGGCTGATAGTTGTCAAGTTCAGGGTGTTCATTAGGACAAAAATAGTTTAGGTGTGCACCGAATAAAGGGTGCCAAGTTCAGGTGGGTCTCTAAGAATTATGTCTCCCATATCATCATGAGTAGCATCCTATTTCCTACTGGAAAAGAATTATATCTACTTTTTCTTTTCATGACCTTCGGATATGTTATCCGATTATGATTTCTTTTCAATAATGTCGTATTTTTCTGGGATTTTGGCATTACCAAGCTAAATCATGTTATATAAATGTAATGTGTTTCTATATGCTGCTTCTTCAGGCTCGTGGCATGAACTATCTTCATCATTTCAACCCACCTATAGTTCATCGGGATTTGAAGTCTTCAAATCTTCTTGTGGACAAGAACTGGACCGTTAAGGTTAGACTATCATTTTTCTGCTGAATATCCTTGACGACCCCTAAACGTGTCACTTGGAGGTTTTAGATGTATTGAGATTCTCACTATGCATTTTGTATATCTATAGGTTGGGGACTTTGGTCTTTCACGGCTTAAGCATGAGACATATCTAACAACAAAGAGTGGGAAAGGAACGGTATTCAACTTGAACTGAGGACCTCTTTTTCTTAATATGAGTTACTTTAGTTCATGACCTGTATATTCAAACTTCAAGTGCCTGGCTGACTTTATGTCAAACTTCATTACTGTTTCAGCCACAATGGATGGCTCCGGAAGTTCTTCGCAATGAACCTTCAGATGAGAAGTACGCCCACAACAAGAGTTTAAATCTTTTTAATGATGAATTTGATGCAGATTTCCTGAATAATTAACAATATTGCTTCTTAAATACATGTTATATTCAGGGCTGATATATATAGTTTTGGTGTTATACTATGGGAACTTGCCACGGAAAAGATCCCTTGGGATAACCTCAACTCAATGCAGGTACTTTTATCTTCCTAAAATTCACTTCGAAACCAAAAGATAAAAAATCGAAAGGAAATGTGTTTATATAGTTGAGCATCTGAAAACGGTTATTGGATTCACACTTCAGGTGATTGGAGCTGTAGGATTCATGAATCAGCGACTAGATATCCCCAAGAATGTTGATCCACAGTGGGTTTCTATTATCGAGAGCTGTTGGCATAGGTTTGTATCTTATTCTTTGTGCCATCATGATTTGTTTAATAAAAGCAAATAGTCTTTATTAAGAATATAGCCCTGTTTGCACTGGAGCTTGTGTCCTTGACAAGCTGTGCTGCCAGAACATGTAACCTATGGCATGTTTCGTGACAGTTAGGAAAAATAAAATGGCCTCCAATTTTTTTTCACTGACTAAATTTTTAAGCTCTTCGATTGCAAGATCAATGCATCTTTCTTTTCAACCTTTTTTGTTTGAACATAACTATGCACATAATTTAACTAATATGTAATTTGTCCACCTCAGTGAGCCACAGTTACGCCCAACATTCCTAGAGTTGGTAGATAAACTCAAGGATATGCTGAGGCAGTATGCCATTCAGGCTCAGGCAGCACGTAATGTTGCAGGAGGTAACAGCCAGAAGGAACTATAAATAAAGATCTTGTTTTTTGCGTGAAGCTTTTGTGGAATAGCCAGAAGATACACTGATAACCCAGAGCCTTCAGTGCTGTTTGATTGGAAGTGTCGCTCAGAGGTCAGAAACTGCTTGTGTTGTCGGATCCAATGTTCGGTGAAAGTCGTCAAGCAGGCTCTTCACTGAGAGGGAACTTGATAGAGAAGATAACAGCTGTCATTTATCAGTGTCAAGGAAGAACACAAATCCAATAGGACATAGCGTATGTGAAATCATGCCTTTAATGTATATAGTTCATCCACTGTGTGTACTGAACTCATCACACTGGCTCTTAGTGTTAAATCGTCACCTCATGTTTGGGCTATGCCTTGCAACTTTTAGTTTTGTTTGTCAAGGATTCCATAGAGGTTGTGGTCTATCAACTGAAGTTGAATTTATTGAGGCTTAGAAAGGGCACCTGTAACGTCATTCTACTGATCTCTCGGGCTTGTTTGTGCGTCTGTGTTCAACTTTTGTGTGCTTCATATAGCAGGCTTGACTGTTTTTTCTTCATGTCTGGTTCACCCATTGTGTGCTGTAATCCAATGGGAGAAGTTTTCTTCTTGATTCATGTTATATTTTGAGGTATTTTTACCAATTACAAGGAATAAATCAAGCTAAATAATAGGAAACATTCCACAAATTACAATTACTCCTGTTATTTGGTTACAATATTCTGCAACACTCTGAGTTGGAGCATACATATTGATTGTGTTTGGATTGTCACAAAGATGCTTAAGTTTCAGTAAAAACTTCCTAAAAAATTTTATGAAAAAGTAAGAGTCAACCTCAGGTTTAGTTCTTTCATGATATGCCAGATCTGGTGCTATATGGCAAGCAACTTAATTATCATATTAGTCTTGCTAGTATGTGTCTTAATTCAATTTCAAAAAAGAAGATAATGAAACCACATAACTCCATACGTAGATTGTGATATAGCTATGCATTCAAATTTTGAGTTGGATTGAGGAGAAAAGACGTAAAGACACCATCAAAGTTGTCCTGTATTTGCATTAAGACACCTTAACTTTTAAAATGTCCTATCACCCCACAGAACTATTTAATTTCTTTGTAAATGGACCATTTTGACCCATTTCGTAGTGTGAGTTGTTACCACGCACTTGAGGCGCGTCATGCATTATTTTTACTGCCATGGACCAGTTTAAAGGTGCCATGTGTCATTATTATTCTTTATTATTAATTATTTTATCAATTTTTGTCATCTTCCCCAAATTTAAACCCAAAATAATTATTGTTAGCCCTAATTTTTCAATTTCATAGTTTTTTCCATAGCAAAATCAATGTTGATACTCTTTGTTTGACCACTTCATCATCTTCTCTAAGAAAATAAGACACCACTATTGGCGAGAAACTTCTGGATCAATGAAGAATGTGATTTTCTTATTCAATAAATTCAAAGTAAACACTTCCAAGCTATGGATGCTCTTGTCTGCCACAAGTTGGCCAATGGAACATGATGAACAAGAAAATGGTTAATGGAGGAACTGTTGTCAATTGGATCTGCATTAACTTTTCTTGCAATGTGCAAGAAAGTGTTACACATGGGTTTTGTTCTAAGTTAGCATATGAGTTATTTAGGTCTGAGTTTTGCTACCAAAAGGGTTGCAACTAATAGCAATCCTACATTCAAAATTTTGTTGTCACCTAACTCCATAGCTGAATAAAAAAAAATTCGAATGAAGAAAAATTAATGAAAATTTCTTGAAGGTGCAAACAAAATAGAGAAGAAAAGAAATGGAGAAGATGACTTCTCTTTAAAGAATATGGTCGGGTCGGGTTGAATAGGGAGTTGAGCAACACGCGCCACTACATAGACGAGAAAATGGGTCAAAATGGTCCATTTACAAAGAAATTAATTAGTTCTGTGGGGTAATAGAACACTTTAAAAGTTAAGGTGTCTTTATGCAAATACGGAACAACTTTGATGGTGTCTGTATGTCTTTTCTCTTGGATTGAGATACAACACTTTGTTTCTTACTCCAATACAACATTAAATTCATGTAACACTTCGTATCTTCGAGCTATGATTTGAACTCTTTGATGAAATCAGTACCTAGTGAAACCAATAGAACCTGGATGAAGAGGTCAATTTTTAGTGTGGAAAGTGTACTGAATGTGAATTAAAGTCATAAGTGATTTTTGACACAGTTGTTTGTCTAAAAGTTTTTTTTACCGATTAAATTTTCGTATATGCTTATACAAGGTTAACTTTAAACAAGAATATCTTATAAAATATGAAGAGTTGGGTCTCCTGTTATCTATCAAAATAAAGGTTTAAAAGTCTAGTTTTCAACGCATTATTGTTCGGTCTTTTGAACCTCCTCACAAGAAAAATTATGATTGTTTTTCTAGAACACAGTAGAGTAGGGACATTTTGCAACCAAAGTGCGTTTGCACTTGCATTGGGCTGCCCGCACTTTGGGCCACACAATGACACTTGATATGTTTCTTTAAGGGAAAATTGTATATAATAGCAAACTAATAACCTAAAATAAATGGAATAGCTAGGGTTTGATTTAATTGTGCTCCATAGCAAACGTTAGCTAAAATTTGCCAGCGTCTCTCTCCCAGAAATCTCGCTCGCCACTCTCCTTTCTCGCTTGTCTCTCTCGCTTTATACACAGAAGTGTATAATTCTGTTTCTGTTTTGTATAAAGCGAGAGAAAATTGTATATACACATGCAAAAATATATATCTACGTGTTATACACTTAATTATACAATTTACAAACATTTTAGTTCAAATATTGCAGAGAAAAAGGCCAACGAATTATACAATTGCGAATTATACAATTGCAGTGAAATACAATTTTCTCTAGCTTTATACAACAAAAGTGTATATATTGTGTTTCTGTTTTTGAATAAAGCGATAAAAACATATATCTTCTTGCTATACACTTACAATTATGCAATATACATACATTTTAATTCGATTCAACTGTATGCAAAGCAAATTATACAATTGCAGCGAAATAAGCCAGCGAATTATACAATTTAGGCCAGCGAATTATACAATTTAGGCCAGCGAATTATACAATTGTACATGTATAGCGAATTATACAGTTTTATGTTTGCTATGGAACGCAATTATGCAAACTTTGCTATAGCATACAAATATGAATTTTTTGTTTGCTATATGTGAAAGTTACCCTTTTTTTAATGTGTGGTCGAAGTGTTTATAATATTCTAATTGGCTATTTGAACTTTGTGTGTAACTATAATTTCTTATTATTGCAAGTCTGTATTTTTGTCTAGAAGTAAAATAGTTATTATAGCTTTATGTGTAATAATACTAACTATTAGCCAAGGTCAAGAACACTATTGTACAAAAAATTATTTATGTTTTCTTTAAAGATTTCTCAATTCTGTCCATATAAATTCATGATTTTTTTATTTCATGAAATCTGTATTTAAAATTATCCTTATTAATTATATTTAAAATTGTATTTTCCTTGTATTTATTATTGTAGTAAAACATGACTCGATGAAGATGAAGATGGCTCTTAGTTCATTCATTAGTCAGATGAAGCGTTGACAAGAGCTCAATATTATGTCTTTATTCGTTATTATTATTTTCATCTATTTTTAATGATGATTAAGGTCCTAATGAAGGTATGCATGTGCATTGTATTCTTTTTACTCCTTATGTTCCTATTTAGTTGTCCACTTTAGAAAATACACACATATTAAGATAACAATAATTAACATAGTGAAATTATAATTTTATCCTTATTAAATATGATTTCAAAAAAAATGAATTTAAATTTAGAGATTTTCAAGAAGTTTAAATGAGGGTATAATAGAATTTTTTTTTGTCCTTCCTTGATTTGTCAAAATGAACAAATAAATAGGGACATCTAAAAGAGAAAATTTAGACAAGTAAATAAGGACAGAGGAAGTATGTAATTTTTTAATTTTGGAAAGTATATCTATTTTGTTGGTACCTTTATTACACGGAAATTAATTATTGTAACTTTGTCAGTATTATGCTAATTATTGTCAAGGTTCAAACTCTACGATTATGCTTTATTTAAAGATTTGTTCTGTTCATCTATTTTTTTAAAAATAATAATAACAATATGTATGTTAAGAAACTATATAAAATTAGTCGAAGAAAGTAGAGAGAAGAGAAAAGATCTCTTATTCATAGTATATTCAGGATTCATATATCTTTCACCAATCTTATTTACAATGAAGGAATCGTAACCATATCTTACAAGGACTCCACATAATTAGACATTCACTATAATACAAATTGTTTATAACACTCCTCCTTGAATGTCGTTAGATTATGTGCATCGTTAAAACCTTACTAGATAAAACCCAATAGAAAAAAAATCTAGTGAAGGAAAAAGAGTACAAATATCTAATAATACGCATTATGGATGCCTAATTAAAAACCTTACAAGGAAAATCCAGTGGGACAAAACCTTGTGAGGGAAAAAGAGTGCATCGCGTATTAACTCCCCCTTATGAGAACATCAATTTAGAGACTAGAATCTTCGTTTTCCAAGTTTGTGCACCATCTTCTTGAAAGTTGTAGTTGGTAGAGACTTGGTGAATAAATCACAATAATATTACTTGAAAAGACCTCTTGCATGTTGATATCACCATTCTTAGAGCTTATGAGTGTAGAAAAACCTTGACGAAATATGCTTTCTTCTATCTGCTTTTATAAATCATCCCTTCAGGGTCAAAATTTCTGCAAGTTTCTTACTTTAACTTCTTTAAGCAAATAATATATTGCCAAGAGTTTCAATTCTAGTCATCAACTTGCATAATAATACTTGTATATGCTCTATGCATTTTGAATCTATTTAATCCTTATGAGGATGATAAATAAATTTTTCAAGAACTTGTATATGTTTTAGATTTTGAACCCATTGGATATTTTCATATCAATTTTGTCAAGTAACAACATTCAATATTAGATGTATGACATTTAGATGTATGACATCTTCTAGTGCCTAGATTGCAAGTCAAATAAGTTTTACACTTATCAAGATGCATCATTCCACTTTTCACTTGATAATTATTTCTACACAAGCATGCTTTAATAGATGTAGAATTCATATCTTCATAATCTTTTACAGTATTGCGCGCTATTGTATCAAAGATATCATCAACGATAATACCATTTTGTATCGATTCACAATATGACAAAACTTATTTAGATCTCATCATTTCATTATTTTTAGGTAGCTACCCCTCTCATGAGGTTTTCATAAAGTGTTATGTCTTAGGCTCTCCAAAAGCACATTGTCTCCTTATTATGATTATTTTGATTCTTTGATCCTCTCCTTTTTTAAAAATTATTTATTTAGAATTGATTAGTCTATCATGCTTCATGCATGTCGTAGACATTCAATAGGAGTATTTACAATTTTTTTGTTGCTTCTAATCTCCCCCTTATGTTAGACAAACTAACATATATCTCAATCTTTGGAGAATTTATCCTTGTGCATCAATGTATATTCATTGATTATATACCATATATCAAAATAATCAGATGAAAAATATTTGGTCCCCGACCATAAATCAATTGAAAGAAATTTGATCATAATTTATCGGTCTGATGGGTACAATTACTTTTGTATGCAATATCATATTTCATATCAACATATGAAACTTTATTTTCATAAACAATGATTTTACTATTTGAGACATTTAGTGTCACATCATCTTGAGTATTTATCAATATTATCAAGATAAATTGTCTTGATTACATATTCTGAAATTGTGCTCTTAACTCAATTATTTTTGCACAAACAATTTTGTGAATGTTAAACTACTGGTTGACAACAAACGCACATGTGATTATCTTATAGATGCATCTTTTTATCATGTCACATGATAGGTAAACGGACCCATATTCACCTTTTATATTTTTCAGAATTTAGAGATTTAATCTCAACATTAGTTGATCCAATCGACTGGTCATAAGAACAAACAACAAAAGAATTCTTGAGGAGTCTTCTAGTTTTTCAATGTATGTCCATTACTCAGTATACATATCTTTGGGATGACCAAATTATTCATGAACTAATAAAATTATTATTACTCGTAAAATCCAAGTTTACTACGCCATGTGCCTTCTGCTTTAGTAAATTTCTAATTTATTATTATATGAGTAAATTTCAATTTTATTACTCCAAGAGTAATTTTTTTAGATTTATTTCTTCTCAATTACTTTACCATTTAGGTGAGTCGTGATCCCATCATTGAATGAACTAATCTGAAGAAAATTGTGCATGTAACATATTTTTGTGCCAACATTTTTGCAAACATCAAGTTGTGAGATAATAATAGGCACACATGAGACCATATAGAAGAAACATTTATTAGGACCATTAAATATCTAAGCAATCCACTTAGTGGATGATTAGGTCACAAATATCTGTATACGTTCCTAGAACGCAAAGAATTCAATCTCAAGTTTCGTTTATGATGGTCTCACAATTAACTTGCCTTGTTAACAAGCAGTACAAGAAAATTCACTCTAGCATGGTGACTTATCACCTCTTTCACTCTAAAGAATGGATCTGTATTTTTACCATTTATCAAAGGCTCTCATTCTTCATGAATGGAACACAATCATCTAAGTACATCAAATTTTGATAACTTAGTACCTCATTCCATATTCATGTGCATTATTTAATCAATTGTCTTCTTTTAGACATTTATGTACTGCTACATTCACTTTAGGGAATGAATATGCTTCAACGAGATATATTTCATGACTAATTTTATCAAAAACTCATTATTTTCCTTAGTCATCATAATATCATCAATATGGTGCATTGAGACTCAAACCCAACGTCTTATGCCATAAATCAATGAGGGACTTGAATCCAACATCTTTCATCACAAAGCATCAAGAATTCTGATGTCTTACCCTCTTGGTGCGATTGGACGTAAAGCTATCGTCTTATTCTTTTGATGCGATATAACTTAAATTCATTGTCTTACCCACAATGAGGCTCAATCTCAAGCCTTTGAAAAATAATTGCAATTTTATTACTTTTGATGATCATTATTATGATTATATATTATAATTACACACAAAACTGAGACTAATGATTTCTTATAATCAACACTAGCAGTTAATAGATATAGTTCAATAGATCACGTACCTCATGTAGAGGTTGAAAACATGTCTTTCACTAAATTGTGCTTATTTAATTATTAAAATAAATTAAGGTCGACAAGTCTCTTTAAATACTTACTTTAGATGGTACCTCCAGGTCTATTACATAAATAATTATAACATAAAGATAAATCATACATTGAAGATATAATAACCTTATTGCAGAACTTATGCAAGATCTCTTTTGCACTTTTCCCGTCTTTTTCATAATTCTTTAAGAATAGAACAATCGTGCTGATAACGTGTTATGAAACTATATAAAATTAGTCGAAGAAAGTAGAGAGAAGAGAAAAGATCTCTTATTCATAGTATATTTAGGATTCATAGATCTTTCACCAATCTTATTTACAATGAAGGAAAATCATTTATTTATAGGAAAAAACCTTACATGGTCCCCAAGTAGGATTCGTAACCATATCCTACAATGACTCCACATAATTAGACATTCACTATAATGCAAATTGTTTATAACATTGTACATATATTTTATATTTCTTTTTTCATCTATTTTTTTGGTGATTAAAATCCTAAGGAAGATGCATTTTTATTACTATAAAAATTATTGTTAAGTAGGATAGAGGAAGGAAACTGAAAAAAAGGAAAAGTTATTAATAAAATATAAAATAAATACTACAATAAAGAATATTTTTTTTTGAATATTTATTTAGATAATAATGAAAAAAAGAAGAGGAAAACCAACAATAATGAGTGGATAATTGGTAATGTATTGAGTGTGATTATAGGATATTGAAATAATATCTTTCTCTTTACTTATTTATAATTTAACCTTTATTTTCCCGAAATGGTGATGATATAAGTAAAATATAATCATTTGTGAAATTTATAAAATTTAAGCTAAATATTTTAGTATTGAAAAATTAAAAAATACTTAAAATAACATAAAAATTGAGGCACAATTATATTTCAAGAAAATTATACGAAAAAATATATAAAAATTGATCAAAAAATAAATAAGTATCAATATTTTAAAAAAGAGTGTCACATTACATTTTCTACGGCACTTGGACATAAACTTTTAGAAGAAGAAATGATCTAAAAACTATTAAAAATTACAAATCAAATTCTGTAAAAATATATTTGAATTCTTATAGAGTAAAATAACTAATTTCTTGAAACAAATAAATTAAAAAAAGAAGTGATTTAAGGAAATGATAAAAATAACACTAATTATGAGATTAAGGAAAATAAGGAAATATAAGATTTTTAATTGCATTGATGATGAAAGGAAGTAAATATACCATACTTTTTTTAAAAAAAAAATAAAAGAAAAATTATAAACTGCTAATGAAAGAGAGAAAGAACTATAATAAAGATATGAGTTTTTGGCCACATTCATTTTTAAACTACGCCCTTAAACTTAAACTACATAGTAAAGTATCATTCTTAGCAGAAAAAATCCTTCAAGTATTTAAAAGTGAACAATATTCATCCTCCTATTTGAATTTATCAGATAACTAACAGATCCCACAAAAATCAAGCTATCCCTTCGTACTTATTATTTTTAGATACACCAAGTAAACTTTTTTGATAATTGAGTTTAACATGATGCATAATCATTTGATTTGACAGTTTTTTTCATTTACTTTTCATGTAATTTGATATTAAAAATATTATTCTTTTAATATTTAGATATCAATATTACCTATTTTTTTTTTATAAATTTCAAACAGAAAATGATTGAAAATTTTCTACTTGGAATCGATATGTTTCTTCTCAATTGAATATACTAGAAGTTGTATACTTCCGCTTTTAAAAGATGCAATTCAAATGCGAAACACAATCAATATTTTGATCACTTCAATATCAAAATGACCCAAAAATTTATTGATTTAAATACAATTTTGCTTTGGAAAAGAAAAAGATAATTAAGCCAGCTTCTTTCTGTTACTAAATGAGAAAAAGATCAAATCATGTATTCAAACAACTTTCAAATATTTCAGTAAGCAATGATGTCTAAGATTTTTTTAGTATTTTTTTCAAAAAACTTGTTATAGCATGTAATGAAATTATGTAGGAAAATTTTTGTTGATAATCACATGACCTGCTCATATTTTTGTAGGATTGATTAGTTTTTTTGATGATATCTAACAAAAGGATGAAAATTGTTCACTTTTAAATGCTTGAAGGATATTTCTTCTGAGAATGATACTTTGAGAATGTAGATTAAGTTTAGAATTTAATTTAGTTTAAGGATGTTTTTTGTCAAAAACTCATAAGGATATATAAGAAAAGTGTTATAAATTCATTGCAGTGTGAATTATTCATTAGATTTATTTATGAATTAATTGGATTCATGTATGAGTGCTTCCAAGGTGATAAGAACCTTAAGGGGTAACTATATATCTACTAGTTTGGTGACCTTTAATTTGAGAGTGATATCTTAAAACTATAAATAGATATATCACTCACCAGGTCATTTGAAATATACAATTGAATAAGAAGAAAAATCTTCTCCTACATTTACTTTTCCTGTCTTCTTTTCTTTATACTTATGTTACTTTGAGCTTGATTTTATAACAAATTATTAACACAAACGTTCTACTCTTGAGAAACTAGTTTCTTCGTTCTACTCTTGAGAAACTAGTTTCTTCAGGTAAAATTGTTTAAGAGATTGGTTATGGAATTCTCCACGAGACACAATTCATTTTGAAACTTTTGCTTTATAAACACATAAGGTATTTATAACTATATTAATAAGTTATTCAATCTTTTATTTTAATATATCTAGAAATGTTGAAGGTGCGGGGATACATATTTTTGTGGTTGAACTTTCAAGAGGTTCATATTGTGCTCCATGGAGAAGCTTGTTGATCTATTTCACGGACTTTTGGTACTTATAAAGTATGAGTGCAATTGTCAAAGACATATACTTCTGAAAGTTGTGCTAATCTTTCCCTTCATTTTGATTTTCTTTGTCATGACACTTCAGTTTTGAAAAAATTGTATCTTTAAAGTTTTGATAATGAGTGTTATGGCACTTTGGACCTTTATATTATTGATTGAGGGTAAGACGGTGGATTCAAGTTCCATCGCACCAAAAGAATAAGATATCCAATTAAAGTTCAGATGCACCATAAAAAATGTTTGATGGTAAGAAGGTAGATTCAAGTTCTATCACACCAAGAGGGTAAGACATCAATTTGTATTTTGATGCAACCATGGTCATAATACGTTGGGTTCATAACCCATCGAATTATGATCTAAAACGACTTTATATGAATAAACTATTGGATTTAAGTTTTAATGCACCATAATGATGATTTAATGATGACTATGATAAACTAATTGTATTTTTTTATGAGAAGTCATTAATTTCGTCCAATTGATTTGCTCTATTCTCTGATGTGAATGTGATAGCAGTACATGATATGTTTGAAAGATGACAATGTTTATTGTGGTTATACAAATGAATATGGACATGAAATAAAGGAAAATTATGAAATAGTCCTTCAAAATGTGAAGGCAATTTTTATCATCAAAATAGTATGAAAGATCATTAAACTTGTGGTTGTTGTCGGCCTAATAAATTGATAGTTTATAAATCTTCCATCAAAAGAAAGGAAGATAAAGTGTATGCACTTGACCTTTCAAAGAGACGTTGAGGTGTGTTGTGCAAAACTGATAAACTTCAAAGGTATGACAATAATTTTATAAGGCAGATTTATGAAGCACATACAAATGATTGGTCCATTCCTTAAAGAGAATGTGACTTGTTATAAGAATCATGAATGCTCGGCTATTCTGAAAGTGAATGAGTGAAGATATAATAAAAATAGTATGGATTGAATATATGTCACAACTCACCTCTATGGGAGGTTTTTGAAAGGATGGCCAATGGTCGTGTATGTTTATACGGCATAAATTTTATAATATGTTTATTGTGTACTATCGAAAGAGCAAAAGAAATAATTCTTGTCTATAAAGATTGTGGCCATGATCAAAATAATATTATTGTATGACAATATACATTTGTCATTGATTGTGTACCTATGGTACAATAAAAGTAAAGCAAGAAACATGTCTTGCTCGTAATAATTTTGACCATGACAATAACAATATGATTTTCTCCTTGAAATGGCAATAACAATATAATTTTCTCCTTGAAGGAGATGTTCACCATATCATTCTCATGGAATATGTGATAGTACACTAAATTATTTGCAAGCTCTAACGAGTTGCGTTATTACTAGAGGAATAATATTGGGGTTGTAGTAAGTCTCAAAAGAAACTTTTTAAGTTTCAGATGAATGGAAAAAAATATTGAGACTATAAATTATGAAAAAATTTAATATGTTTAGATAACTACATCCAAAGCGGGTTAGAAATATTATGTAAGATTATCTATTTTTTGTTCTCTTGTTTATTGCACACAAACATGGATAAGCTGATGAAATCACATGTAAAAGTAACTATAAGCATACTGGAATAAAGATCAGTTGACATGATCGATTGACCATTTTGATTAAAATACGATGCAAAAATAATTGAGAATTTTAATAGTTATATACTGAAGAAATAAAATATTCTTCAAGAATTCTCTTGTATTGCTTATTCTCATAATAAATTATCATTATACCAACTAAGGTTGGGATTGTATTTTCTGAAATTATTTGGAACATATAAAAAAGTGAATATGAGCTAATTCACCTGCCATGTGGATCATTTAAAACTATATGATAGATATATCTATGTGATGGTCATATTACTTTGTTGTCAACTTACAAATTGATTTTTGTAAGGTTATTTGCTCGAATTGTTAAATTAAGAGTATGATTTCAAACTATTAAATTATACTGATAATGCTGATTGATTTTGCAAAAAATATCTAAGCCATTAATTATGAGAACAAATCTCCCCAAAATTTTTTTGGTATGAGATGAATTTTATTTAACATGTAACAACGCTTGTACGCGTCAAGGAAATAAAGGTCCTCTATCAAAATTAGTTCAGGATTAAAAATTAAATAATTTTCATCTAAATATTGAATGTGCAGGTATGATTTTAATTAATCCACCACGCAAAAGATGAATTCGTAATAAGGTTGGAATGAATGTTTGTTTTTCTAACATCAGGGGAGAGATGATCGACAAGTGAAAATTATGCGTGAGGTTAATTATGAATTATCTAGATCCCCGTTAAAATAAAATGTGAATTTGAAGTTCAAGTAATAATTCATTTGTATAATGTTGCGAATCAATCGCCAGATGAATTAACTGATACTGTGTTATAATACAGCTACAAATGTTCCAATGAGAAGTCCTTGAAAGATAAAGTTTATGATAAGCCTGAAACATAATAGACCAATTGGTTCCAAATGTAAAATTCCTTGAAGAAAGAGAGGATCAAATGATCAATATGGTCATGATAATGAGGCAAGTGCTATAAAAAAGCACCACGACGTAACACTTTGCAAAACCTTGAAAATGGTTCAAGTACCTAAAAATGATGAAAACTGATGTCACGATCGGAGTCTAGACCCCAGACGAGATCGGCGTCGTTGACCTCTCCGTGGTTTCAGACAAGCCTACATACGTCATCGTTACATCATCTAGGTTAATTTTAGCGAAAAATTTGAAACTTTAAGTTACTTGAAGTATAAATAGACTTCATAGTAGGATACGTTATACTCATATAAGATTTATCTACATCAGTTGATAATCGTTCACAACAACCATCTAATACCAAGATACTTAACTAAAAGAAAAAATCATATCTGCATAGAATATAAAATTGCCCGAATGACACCAATACAATGTCTGAAAATAATTGAGAAAGAACCGTTAGTGAAACATACTCCACTAACTCAAACCTATATCTAACCTAGAATATAATGGGCAAGCATCCTCGAAAGCATGAGGGACTACCAAGTTCGAATGAATGCTCCACGTTCGGATAGTTGCAACGTCATATTGTAAGCTCTAGCGTCCTCTTGTGCCTGCACCTAAAAGTATAGAGTTGTATGGGATTAGTACACACTTGTACTAAGTATGGGTATTTGCAAGCACACACCAAGAACTTGCATGATTAAGAAGAGCTCTCTCCTAATGATATGAATTATGGAAAGTCAAGTCAGTGGACTTGCCAAATTTAGATTGGGAAAATCATGCCATGAGAGTAACATGCATCATGATACTTATCATTTTGCAAACCGAACATAACATATTACACATATCATATCACATAGTTCATATCATTCTTTCATATGCCATGAGACCTTGGAATCATGGACTTGACATTAGGACTTCCCAAAATGAGGGCTCAACATATGGGACCTCAACTAGGGAGCCTCCTTTAGCAAACACAGAGTCTGCTTCATTCTTTCTTACGTACTTCAATTTTATTTTTTCATAGTCATACCTAGGATGTAGTTGTTTAAGACTCTCACCGGTTTGCTGTGCAATGACCAATAATAACCTAGTCTCATTACTTAAGTCTAGCTCACCTCTTGATTATCCTATCCTAACACCTTTGGTATCGTTCATTTTATTATGTGTATTCTTTGAGGCTGACGTCATTCTTTCTTTGGGAATTTTAAACTTAACAGACATATATCATCTGAGCATCATAAAATCCAGTATTTAAACCCACACCGAAAAGAGGTGGAATCACCGGCCAAAGTGATCCGAACATGCTATCGTATATAGAAAGTCGAACCCTGCTAGATCCCTATATTGGCAGTATAGTTTCAAAGACTAGGAGATATAAGGATACCCATACCTGACATGCCGTACATTCTCATCTCATGAGAGTTACGTGAACCTCTGCCCTTCTCGAAGGAAGGCATCACCGCTCATAGCTAGCCTATTGGTGCTCAGTATAAAGTTCCATTACATTCAACTCATACATTGTGGAAGCTGGCTTCTAGCATGCGGACATAGCTCATTGGATGATTTCTCATCTCATCATTAGTATTAAGTGTGCATTAACTTCAATACTTTCATTAGAGTGTTCATAGAGAATAGTCTCTTCATTAACTTTACACTCTCATAGATGAGTACGTCTTGGTAACATTTACTTAGGCTCATTTGAGATTGCTCTTATCTTTCACATTAGCCTCCTATCATATTGTCACCTCATTCATTAACTTTAACACATTTGCTTTTCATAATTACTCACCCCTTCACGTTAATGTTCATTTCATCATATGCCAATGCACTTGGCCATTTAGTGTGTTTCACACTCTTAACCCTTCTAGGGTTACATAATTTTATCACATACATCTTAGGTTCACTTATTTTTAAACGTATGCTAGACTTATGAGTCCACACATACAAGCCATGAGGCTTCATTCATAGTTTGTCTAAGTGATTCATGTTTACCCAAGATTATGTGTACAAGACTTATGCATCTTGTAGATATGCCAAGATCTTGATTTTGATCTTTAGAGGCAACATTCATTAAATATTTGTTTACGTATGACTTATGTGTCGATATGGAATTGGGTAAGGAAACCCAATTTCGGATCCCTTTAACAACACTTAATCTTATTTTAAACTTGATAATTGAATTTTTTAGATTAGGGAGACCCTAGTTTGATTTCCATCAACCTCATAATATTTCTTTCTTGTTCTCCTCTCCTTTTTCATTTTAAGGCAAGGAGATTGTGGGTTCAATCCCCCACAAGCTCATTATTTTTCTTTTAATTTATCTCTTAACTTTCTCACCTATCCAAGAGGTTGTGGGTTCAATTCGCACTCTCCACATTTTATTTTCTCTTTATTTTTCTCCTAACTCTTTCATCCATTCAAGAGGTTGTGATTTCGATCCCACTCTCCACATTTTATTTTCTCCTTTATTTTTCTCATAACTCTCTCATCCATTCAAGAGGTTGTGAGTTCAATCCCCATTCTCCACATTTTATTTTCTCCTTATTTTTTCTCCTAACTCTCTTATCCATTCAAGAGGTTGTGGGTTCAATCCCCACTCTCCACATTTTATTTTCTCCTTTATTTTTCTCCTAACTCTCTCATCCATTCAAGAGGTTGTGAGTTCGAATCCCCACAACCTCACCTTATTTTAATTAACATTTTCTCCTTACCTTCTCGCTGCCAAGAGGTTGTGGGTTCGAATCCAATATACTTTATTTTTTATTATTTCTTTATTTCATTCTTTTCCTCTCTCTTTTGTCCGTCCAAGAGGTTATGGGTTCAAACCCCACACGCCTCACTTCATTTTCTTTCATTTCCCCCTAACTTTTCACTGAAGCTTTACCCCATTTCGAATTCCTCTTACCACATTTTATTATCTAATTTTTTATGACATGTATATGGTGAGTTCTTAGGTTCAATCCCCACTGACCTCAAGCAATAAAAAAAATATTTTTGAACGTGAATTGTTTACAGTAAGCTGTCCAAAAACAAATTTTCAGAATGCTGAAAATTTGTTCACCCTCTTTGCATTCCATTTTCTCAACTTTTAGATGTTAGATTTAGGATAAATTTTCGTGTAACATCTAGTGCGTCTTTAGGTAATTTTTCATGGTTATTTTTGAGAATTTAATCACCTTTTTGCAGCCCATTTTCTCACCCTCTTTCACGTTAAACATCAAGACATTTCGAGTAGTTTTTAGGGAGATCGTTAGGTGCATTCTCAAGGTTAATTTTAATAAAAAATTATCATTCAATTCAGCAACTTTGAACTCATATGAACATCACGTTTTTAACATATTCATAAACATAAAATAACAATATTTTAACATGTAAAAATCTAGGCTTCGAACCATGGCTAACTCACGACACACACATGCACACTCAAGTTAACGTAGTTCACTTTTTCGGAACACAACTTTCATTTCTCACATAACTTCCGAATACACATTCAAATACGTAATCACATCCATCCCTAAAATCATCTACCATAAGTCATACTAACGCATACTTTAAATCTTTCGAAAGATCTAATGATAGGGGCATGCAACGGGGACAACCTTAGTTTCTCGATTGGAATTTAAACTGAACTTAGTGGTCTATAGGGAAAGTGTAACAAGAGAGAAGAAAACCCATACCTTAATGTATTTCAAAACTTGTTTAAATTCTTCCAATTTACCACGGAACCAAGCCTCACCACCGAAACTTCAAGCACAATCCCATCAAGAACTTTGTTTTGCTTTACGTTTTTAGACTAAATGTTTTTTTGAGCTATTTTTCAATTTCTTGATGAACTTTATATTTTGTTGCTATGTTCTTTTAGAGAAAAATCAGACGTTCAAGTGAGATGAGTATAGAGAGAAACGTGAGTTTGAGTTGATTGAGATTAGTAGAGTTAGGTGGAGACTTAGTCAAACTAGGACTCCTCATTATTTATTAATATTTTTTATTATTATTATAATTATTATTTATTAAAAATCTGATTTTTCTTTTATTAAATCAGCAAATTCAATATTAATTAATTTTACTAATTCACTAAATACAATAAAACAATTAAATCATTGCTTCCACCTAGGTTCGAAGTCGGGTGGAGCAAGATTTTGCTAAAAGTGCAATTTTGGCCCTCTATACCCAAAATGTCCCTCCACCTTATTTATTAAATAATTAATTACATATTTAGGGTAATTACAATACTACCTCTATTCTGGTAAAAGACCATTTTACCCCTAGACCCTTTTAACTTAAGATTTCCCCTTTTTAAGTCCGATAAAGACTCATCCGAGTAAATCTTCATATTCGAGAGCCCTACATGGATGGACCCAACCTTTCCTAGCTCAACTAAATCCCCAAGTTAGTTGGCTTGGCTGTTGCAAGGGTTCAGAGGTCTGGTTCTACGCGCATCAATCCGTGTGAACCCGGTCAAATCGTAGGCATTCTAGACACATTAAGCATTACTTAGCATATCCATTTTTAGGATTGTTACAACTAAAGAGATCTCGATAAGTTATATCATACTGGATTCAATATCAAATAATCGTCAACGGTATATTTTGGTATGAAGTAGCACTCAATAATATAAATTCTGACGAGAACTTTGTATTCAAATTTGTCATATTGTGTGGAAAAATAAATGATTAGCCTAGTAAATGCATAATTCAAGTATATTTTATTTTACTTAGAATAGTGATGTTTTGAATTGATAGTCCATAAATCAAGGTATAACGTCAGTGGATTACAAGTAAATTATTATGCAATGAAATAACCTTAAGATATTAAGTACGTCTTGTGCCTTGAAGCATAAAGATTTGCTGCAAAAATCCTGGCATTATTGGAGATGTTTTCTCCTATAGTGGATGCAATGAGATTTGTTTTGATATGGGAACATATGAGAACTTGAATGCATCAAATGAATAATTATCATGTCTAGCTAGACAATATTGAAGGTTATATGAAAATCCTTGAAGCAATCAAGTTGTCTGAAACATATAAAAGTTTGGAAGAAAGTTTTTCAATAAATTTTCAAGAGTTCTTATATTGATTGAAATAATTAAGGAAAAAAAGGGTACAAAAAGAATGATCATAATTGTCCTTGCATTTTCATGAAAAGGTCTGTATCTGAGTTATTATATTAGTTGCGTATGTTGATGAGTTGAAGATTATTAACACTCTTAAAGAGATTTCCAAAGTAATTGAGTGTTTGAGAAGAGAATTTAAAATGAAAAGATCTCGGAAAGTGTTACACCTCGAAAATCGTATGACCTAAGCTAAAGCATTACATGAGGTGTAATAACTTAAAAAGGCTAAAAATGATGTTTCTAGACCTAATATAATGCAATTAACTTAGTTTGGTGATTTCAGAAGTGAAGCGTCAAGAAGCGACCAAGACGTTTGAAAACTAGTCTTTTGTTTAATAGTGTGTTTAAGTGTTTTGTTCATGTTTTGGGGTATCATTTAGAATCTAAAATGAGTGGAGGTGGACCTAGAATCTAGATGGTCATGTTTAGGGTTAAGCCGTCTGGGTACGAATCCCCAAGTACCACCCTAAGGGTCCTTGAGGAGGACCCAAACGTTTGCCAAAAAGCTGTAAAAACAGCAGTCATTAACGAGCACCATTGACGGACAATCAATTCATTGATGGATCGTCAATGGACTCCGATTTTGGAGTTTATACCCATCTGACCCCCTCGATCACCATTTATGGATGATCAGGACGGTCCTTCAATCCGTCTATGGTCCATCAATGGTGGCTGTCAATGGTCACCTGCAATCTGACATGAGATTCAACCAAGTAAGGGATGAAGTAGTAAATTCACCCCGCGTTCTAATTAATCCATGAACGGTTATTTTTAGTAATTGTTTTTAGGTATTTTAAGTATATTAAAACAATTAAGTAGCCATTTAGACTTCATGCTTTAAAACTAAATCCTTCTCTCCCTAAAGTTCTTCCACGATCACCATTGAAGAAGAAGGAGACAACATCTAGGTCGAGTTTCACCAAGGATTTAAGCTTAGTTTAAGGCATTGATAAAATGTATGAATCCATGGATTCTTCCATCTATGGAGCCTCTATAGTTTCCCTCAATTGTGAATACAAAATACCTCAATCTAGCTAGGGTTATGATTACGTTGTGGGTAAGACTTGATTGTGATTCCAAATTAGTGGATAATATTAAATTATGCTTGAATCATGTTTATATGATGATTATATGATGTTTTCATGTGAATTACTTGATGAACCCTAATCTAAGATGATGAAGGTGATCATTGTGGGTTTAAGCCAGTAAAGGCAAGGTTGAAGGTTCTAAATTGATCTTATTATTTCAAATGTCTCGAATACTAATGGATCATAGTTAGGATCATCTATACATTAATTGAACTAGTTTTAATTGAATAAGAAGGATCTTAACTTGTAAAGTTAGAATTGAACTTATATGATCAAGTATGACTAGTTACATTCTACTGATCAAGGTGATTGAATAGCTTGTAATTTAAACATGGATCATGATAGAATAAAGTTAGAATTGAAAATAGGGCTTGTAGCCATTGTTGTTAGGGATTTGGGGGTAAAGGCAATATGGGAAGATTTTTCTTTCTCTTATACACTTAGGCATGAACAAGCTAGGAGAAACAAGTTCTCTCATAATAGATGAATTCTAGGTTGACCTAAGAATCTAAAATGAATCAAGCGTGATAGAATAGAATAGCTTGAAGTTGTATTGTATGATCACTTCTTGTGTAGTTGACTTGGTAAGACAATACCAAGATAGAATAACTTGAAGTTGAGTTTTTATGAATCCTTCATGGGTAGTTAAATTATGTAGCTTGGAATGGTAGATCTCATGGTATCTTGGGATGGTGAATCTCATGGTATCTTGGGTTGGAGGAGCTAAGCTCTCCTATGGTTAGCTTGATCTTGCATTGATAGAATGATTGTCATGGTATCTTGCATTAGTATAGGCAATATAGCCTAGGTTGGAGGATCGATTCTCCCCTAGGGGTAGCTTGAAGTAGCATGACTAGAATGCCTTCATGATATCTTAACTTGGTAAGGCTAAAATCATTTCATGGGAGCTTTAGGATAGATGACTTATACTTTCTTAATGGTAGCTTAGCTTGCATGTAAGGTGCATCTCATGGAATAGCTTGAGCTAGGTTACTCATGGTAGCTTTAAGTTGAGAATTCATACTCCCATATAGATAGCTTGCATCTTGATAAGATGGGTGCATGGTGGCTATATTGGTCTAATTGTAACCTTCCTATAATAGCTTGGATTGTATGATATGATGTTCTCATATTAGTTAGGCTTAGAATGATAGAATGCTATTCTTGATAGACTAGTATGAAAGATAGTTAGCATTGTGTAAGCTATCCTAAATGAGTAATTAGTATGAATGGTAGAACGGGATGCCATTCATACATGACACAAGTATGATTTGAAGCTACTTATTAAATGTCCTCTTATAAAGTATGGCTAGCTTGGTTAAAGGCTATAGTTTCCTTCCATGTGTAAGATTATAGTTCCTTGTAAAATATGAAAGTAGGTCAATAGTGACATTTAATAATGGTAACTCATGAAAATGGTGACTTCAAGATATGCTTAGTGTGTGAGGTAGAATGGGATGCACCACATGCATTGCATAGGTGTGCCTTGAGGTGATCTAGGGGTATAATATTCTTATGTTTTGAAAACCTAGGTATTGAGTATGAAGGACTAATGGTTGAAGTATGAACTTATGTATGCCTTATGTTGCCTTATTATGATATGATGCTTATGTTATGATTATGTTATTATCTCTTATGCTTATGCCTTTTGTTGACTAACCATTGGAGATTCTCTTATGATGTTATGTTAGTTTTCATACTTAGTACCATTTTACTAACACATATTGCCTACATTCTAACCAAATGAAGGGACTTGGAGGGTAGAATTTCAAGGATTTGAAGAAGTGAAGAAGTGGTAAGTCCTTATAGCTTCGAGGACAAACCTTAATGTTTCTTTTATGTCAAATACTTTAATGTCTAGACTTTATGTGGGCTGCGTCCCAAGACTTTTATTCATGTCATTCATAGATTGTTTGAGACAATGATATTAGAAAGACTTCCGCTTTTATCAAATACTTTTCGAGATATGTTTTAAAGAAAGTTTTAAATTCTTCCATCTTTTTTATGCTTTCATGTAATGAATATTAATGGCTTATATAAGATCTCTTCGAGATCGCCATGTTTTGTCTAGGGGGTGCTCTCGGATCGTGATCAAAAGACAAAATTTTATATTGACTTATTGATTGAGAATTTAACGAATAAAATATTTGTCCATCAATCAACAAACACAGAAAAGTTTTAATGCAATTTTATATGGATAATTACATTCATTGAGTAACCTAATGATTACGAAATCACTTGATATAAATAAAATTCACTTTGATCTCAAAAGAAGGATGACGAGCTTCTTGCTGATAAAAATTCATATCTTAGTGCAATCAAGTCACTACTGCATCTTGCTAAACATATATTTTTTTTGTAGTAAATTTACTGGCAAGATTCAGTTCCTCCATAACAAAAGGACATTGAAATGGTGTTAAGTACATAATTGAATATCTTCGAAGGACCATAGACATGAGTTTATTTTATTCCGAGGCATTTCAAGTTAGAACTGATTCCTTACGCAAATGCAAAATATTTATCTGATCCACATAAAACCATCTCAAATACGCTATTTGTTTACATGTGGAGGCACAATAATATCTTGGCGATCAATGAAGCAAACGTTCGTAACCACTTTTTAAAACCATGTAGAAATAAAAGCCCTCCATGAGAAAGTCGAGAGTGCGTCTTATTGAGATCAATGACACACCATATTCAGAAAATGTGTGGGTTTTTCTTGAAAAATAATATATCAACCACAATATACGAAGATAATTAACTGCAAATGAAAGTGTCCACAAGATGATTATTGCTATGAACAAGTTGAATGAGCAATTTACTTGCAGTAACGAGGTCACAAATACAGTGATTTTCAATAATGTATTCAGCTAAGCTCAAAGCCTCATCATATCCATGAAACCAGAAAATGATATATCAAAAATGAGTTTTATCACACAAGATCTTTGTGAATTTAATTTGATCACAAAGACATTTTCAATATTGAAGAAGTTGGTATACAAGATTGAATGACATCATCTTTAGAAATTAAGTTATGTTTTGTTCAAGGAGAATGTAGTATGCGTTGAACTCTTTTTTCCTTGATCGAGTTTTTGTTCCACTTGATTTTCCTAGCAAGGTTTTTAATGAGACAACAAATAATGCGTATCAAAATATATGTGTACTTTTTTTCTTTCACTAATTTTTTTTTTCAAATGATATTTTCTAGTAAGATTTTAACGAGGCACATAATCTATGAACATCCAAGGGACAGTGTTATAAATCTATTGCATTGTGTGTATTATCCATTAGATCTATTCAAGAATTAGTTGGATTCATGTATGGGTGCTTCCAGGGTGATGAAAGCCATAAGTTATAACTATATGTCTACTAGTTTGGTGACCTTTGGGAGTGATACCTCAAACTATAAATAGATCACTCACCATTTGGAATACACAATTGAATAAGAAGAAAAATCTTCTCCTATATTTACTTCTCTTTATACTTATATTGCTTTGAGCTTGATTTTATAACAAAAAATAAAATAACCTTTAATTAAAAACACATCAAAAAGATTTAAGACTAAATAAAAGAATAAAGAATAAAAGAATTTCATATTAAACGAATGATAGCATTAATATGCACCACGGTTGCTCTTAAGTATCTATGAATAAACACTTCACTAGATAAAAAAAATACATCCTTAACTAAACGGACACATGAAAAACCCAAACAAAATAAAAAAAAAAGAAATTAGTAGAATAATGAAGTTGCAGGAAATCATATAAGTTTCTACTTATTTCTCCTTCTAATTTAATATGAATTTCATATACTAAAAAAATAGTAAAAAAATGATAACAATAAATGTAACAACCTCTTCGGTTGTTTTGAGTACAAGAGTATTTTATTTCATAAGATACTTTTCGATAGATTCAAAATGAATATTTTAGACTATTCGTAATTATGATTATAAAATTAGTGGGATAGTTTTAATAATTTATTTAGTTGGTGGTTAAATAAAACAATATTAAAATTAATAGTGAATGACTTTTACCACTTATATAATTAGTCATATAATAATTAGGTTAATAATAATCAGTAAGGGAAAAAGAAATTTAAAGAGACGCGGTTAGAGAACAAGATTGAAACAGCGACTTTAAGGTATTCCATAACATATTATTTACTTTGCAAAAGATGAATAAATAACATTGTAGGAAAGATATATATGTTAATGTAGGAATTATAATATTCTAATGTTGGGGGAAAGAATAAAATAGTATTATTCATATGCGTTCGCTGACGGTTGCCGTGTTCAAATTAAGACGATTCATGTATTTATTTAAGTGGATTTGATTATTAATGTTGGTTATATGGAAAAATTGATTTGATTAAGGAAAGTTGGAAACAAGTAACTGTTAAGGAATGAATTTGATAAACTGGGTAAAAATTGGAATGACTCTCATGCCAATCATTGGGCAATGATTGACCTATCATTGGACAAAAAGATTGCCTTATCTTTTGACAATGATTTAGGCTAAACAAGGTGGATTGATGTCTATAGTTGAAATGTGGAATATGTTAGTGCGTCAATTATTCACAGTATTCCAACAATGTTCGTCCTTAGATAATTTATTTAGTTATCAAAATATAATGTAAGTTTTAATTTATAGAAATATGCAATTATTATTAAGTGTATCGAATTAATTAAATTTCATTAAAATTATACTATTGGAGGATTAAGACTATCTTTTATTTGAACTTTAAGAAATTGATTATAGAATTAGGTGAATTTTCAAGTTTAGGCTAGACATAGAATAATATGGGTGTTTATGAACTCATTAACTTACAAATTATGCATACTTGATAGATTGAAAAGGTTCAGAGTCGTTGAGGAAAGAAAAGCATTGGAGAAATAGTTTGTTTCACTTCGATTCTTCGGTGGAGGTAGGTTATGGTTTATGTTATTTGATAGTAAACTCTTAATAATGATTGATATGCATTTAATGATATTGTGAAGTTTTCTATGTACTTGATTGTGTGGCTTGGTTGTATGTTTTGTGATTGGTCTAAAATCCTAAGACCATGAAATTTATATTCTGGAACCCTCTCTATCGAAGTGATGCCTCGAATAAACAAGGCTTGATTAAATATTATCAATTAATTGAAAGTGGTGTTAATAAATGATAAGTTAATGGTATAATTGAATCGGAGTGTCACGTTTCAACACAGTATTCCTTAATTGGAATGTCAAGTTCCAACACGATATTCTTGGATCAAAGTGTCACATTTCGACACGATATAACTGAATCGGGATATTATATTCCAACACAATATTTTTAGATCGGAGTGTCACGTTTCGACACGATAGTATTAAAGGAAAAACATATTGAGTTAACGGAACGTACTCAATCTCAAGGAACTCAATTCCCCAAATGGTTTAGTTGGAGGCATGAGTCGTCATAGATAATCTTGATATTGTTGGCTTATTACATACTTACTTTAGTGTTGTTGACACTGGTTCATGTTATTTGTTGCTTATCACATGTTAAGTGTTATAGTTGAGTTCATACTATTATTCATTGTATATTAGATTCTATTTTGGGTTGGCCGATGATACCTACTCAGTACATGTTGCCCTGTACTGAGCCCTACTTGTGTTTTTCTTTGTTTTCCGTTTATGAAGTGCAACAAGTGTACCAGCGACTTTGACTTGCCCTCAGATCTAGACAATCTCCAGCGTATCAGGTTCTAGGGTGGGTTATTCATTCCAGCTCGTGTTGGATTCTCTCGGTCATGACATGATGTCCTATGTTTTCGGACACATATCATTTTATTCTTTTATTTTGGTGTATTTGATATTCTTAGACTTAGTATTTGGAGACTAGATGTCCTTGATGTGATGACTTTCAGGAGCTTCCGCATTATTTTTTTATTATTCGTAGTTGAATTATTGACATATATTGTGGTTTGAATTCTTTGGTTCGCCCACTTAGGAGATTAAGTGTGGGTGTCACTCACAACTCGATTTGGATCATGACAATAAGTATACACTTCTCTTTCATATATTTTTTTGTAATTAAGATCCTAAAGATGTGTTTTTTTACTATAATTTTTTTTAAGTAGGATAAAGGAAGCAAAGATAAAAAGAAGAAAAAATTAACTAATAAAATATAAAAGAAATATTATGATCTATCTATATATAAAAAGAGAAGAAAAAATGTTATATGTGAATATCACAAATTTTCAGTATTTTAAATAATTAATAATCAGTAATTAAATAAATAACATAGACACATGTCAATATTAGATTTAGAACGACACCTGTTAACACAATAATTTTTTTTTTTAATTTTAAAATTTAACTAATTTAGATAACCAATAATTAATTAAATGGCACGATCCAAACCGTCGAGATTGGCACCCACACTAATCCTCCTATGAAAGAAACATTACTACAATCCAAACTAAGCAACTAAACTAAAACTAAGGCAATTAAAAATACAAAAGCAGTTTTGAATAACTAAATTATTTATTAAAGAACTAAACAAATAAACTAACACGAATGCGAAAATACAACCCGTTGAACCTGAAACTTAATGTACCAAAACTTTACTAACAACAAGTCTAAGAACAAGGGCTACAATCCCGAAACTAAATAACACCTTCAAAAAAAATTCTGAGTCCGAAAAGAGTAGACTTAAACAAGAGAACTCAAGGCACCCCGGACTAACTAGCTCACCCTGAATTTGAAACGGTCACGAATCTTCTTAACAAGGTCTTTCAATTGCCGCCGGAAGATGCCCTGTACTTGACAAAACTAAGAGCAAGTGCAGTATAAGTATACAACCACAGTGTACTAGTAGGATCACGCGGCTATCCCACTAAGTGAAACACATGTAAGTAATCACAACATTGTAAAATAGGTATATACCAAACATATACAAAATCATCATCACTCAAATCAACAAACAGTTTCACAATTCTCAACAATATATAATTAAATCATTTTAGAGCAACAAATAGTCTTTCAATATCAATCATCATTAGATATGAACTTAATTATCACAAGTAGATAAACAACACAATTCAATAGTCCTCTCACGAATCCCAACTAAATGGGCCTCTCATGGAACCCACACTCAAACTATTAGTTTGCCGAACGTGGCAATGTGATCCAATAATTGTGTCGGGACATGACAATCCGATTCAATAGTTGTGCCGGAACGTGACAACCCGATCCAATAGTTATATCGGAACGTGGAAATCCAATCCAAGTTAGCTTGCCGAAACGTGACAATCCGATCCCAAATCACACACCACAGTCACAAACACAAGTACATCATCAAGATCATACAATAAGAGTTTATTCATGGCATACAATTATATAATTATCCTCATTTACTATTAGGGTGATTAATAATGCAACATTTGCATACATGTATGCATTATAATAAAGCAATTACCAACATATATCACACCAACATGAAATCTCAACCGTCAATTACCTTGAATCCCATAAGGCACTTGAATCTTTCATTTCCTGTTTCTTTCCGCTTGTTCTAGGTCTATAAACAAGAATTTATATGCAATGATCAACAATGAATGTCCAATTATCCAGATTATAATAAACCCAATAATCCTAGACCAAACCCAAGATCCTAATACCTAATTTAGGGATTTTTCCACCATAAATTCTAGATCAAAACCCTTTCCCATTGATAATAACCCAAGAAAATAAGTTCTACGGATCGAAAAACGGATTCTGGGTGTTAACAATCTTACCTTGAGCCTCAAGAATGGTGAAAAACTGTCAAGAACTCGTCTAGGGTCGCATCTTTAGCTCTAAAAATAAAAAAGTGCCAAATAAAATCATTTAGGGGTTTATTAACGACTTTAAGTTGTGTCTGACCCGTTACAACAGACCCATCCCGCTACAGCGGGCCCACTATAGCACCCAGAATCCTGCAAAAACAGCCTCAATGGAGACAAAATGTACTTGTTATGCTAATATCATTTTCGGGAGTTCTACTCGCCCAAATTCGATTCCGTAAAGTGGCACCGGTTTCTTATCGTCTTTGCTATCTACTAATGTAAACAAATTCACAATTAGACATCTCATTCATTATTAGATTTCCCTACACCTTAATGACTCCGATTTCATCCAAATTTGAACTAGGCAAAATTTTCTGGCTCCAATTCTTTTTTCATTGGCTTTTCCATAACGACAGAATCAGGCCGTTTCATTAAATAAATATAGACACATGTCAGCAACACAAATTTGTAGATATATTAAATAATAAATATCAATTTAAAAAATAAAACATTTAAAAAAACATAAACAAAAACATATGTTTACGTAAAAAAATTGATATTTAATAATAATAATAATAATAATAATAATAATAATAATAATAATAATAATAATTTGAATGTGTTTGTTCCTACAAAGCGAAGTGCCTATTCTTTTTTTTTAAAAAATAAATAGTGGGATCACTCTTAAATTTTATTAATGTTAAGTATTTAAATTTTTAGTTACCTAAATTTTTAGTTGATTCCTAAAATATAGGTAGCTGATTAAGTATTTTCTTCTTCTATTTTAAAACTTTCATTTTTTAAAATATTTTAATTTATAAATTGAAATTTATCCAAATGTAATTTAATAAAACTTAGAAATATTTTTTGTATATAAGAAAAAGATTGAAAATTAATTAAAAGTTTATGTAATTGGTGAAAAACATAATCAACTAACTACCTATTAACTTCCCTATTCTATCTTAAAATTAAAATTGATAGAATTTTTTTTTTCTATAAAATAATAAAAAATTATCAAATTAATGTATAGTAATTAAAATTCTCAATTATTAATGACAATAAAATCAACTAACTACTTACTAACTTCCCAATTCTATCTTAAAATTAAAAGAAAAATGTACTGGTAGCCCCAAGACAATGACCGAAATTTCAAACATATTTTAACTAATCTAAAGTTCTATTACCTTCCTAAACACATTTATTGAGTAATTTTGTGCACCTGTTTTGCTTATGTGGCATTCAAATATCTCCCACGCACCTCCATTGCGTGGAGTCACTGATTATGCTACATAAGACAAAGGTGTACAAAATTATATATAAAAAAAATCAGAAGGGTAATAGAACCTTATTTTAGTTAAGTTGTGTCTCTGAGATTTCGGTCATAGTCTAGGTGAATATTTACCTTATCCCAAAATTAAAAAATGTCAATTTTTTTTTTGTATAAACTAATTGAAAAATTCAAATTACCCTTGCCCCAAATTCGGAGTAAATTTAATGTATTTATAACTTCTCAAGTTTTTGTCTTTAAATCTACCGCCTATATTTTTCACTTTTCTTCTCTTTGTTCTCAAAATCTCAAAAATGGTGAAGAAATGACTCAATAACATACTCATATTGGTCTTCTTAATATGCTAACGGGACAAACTAATATTTCTACAACAACACTTAATGTCAATTTTCTCTCTGAATTTACTTTCATATTTTTCTTAATAGTTTTAAATTTGTAACCTCTTGCTTTAGTTTTCACAACATTTTTGGATTTCTTTCTAAAAGGGTATATTGCTTAAAATTTGACCTTTTATATCAATTCATATACCTTATTATGGAGTTGTTTTAAACTATTTGAAAAATAGTTTTGAAAGGATTAAATTCAATTCACCTTCATAATTATGGAGTATATTATAATGCATTTATGATACGTGTAATTTTGCAAATTTACGATGTTAATAGTTAATAGGACATCATGTGAGAAGTTCATAGTAATTAGACTTTTATTGTTTATGAAAAATTTAAGTTGTATATCTCTTTCATATTTTTATATTATTTTATTTATTATTATTATTATTTGTTTCCTCTTTTATCCATCTTATTTTTCTTTTTCTTACGGATTGTAGTCATAAGATCAGGGGGGCTTTGTTGGCTGCAAGGCTTTAGTATTAAAGGGTACAGAGACCATAACTATAAGAAGGTATGTGTAAATTTGATTGAGATTTTAATTTTTAAAATCAGTTTGTACTAATTATGTGATATATCTTACACATTTTCTATTTATTTGTAATAATCTATATAATTATTCTATCCTCATACGAGTTCTCAATTTGAGTTTTTACACAAGTTCGAACGTCCCTCTTACCCAGACTCATGAATAGATCAAGTCACTTGAATAACAATTATGTTCATTTCTTCATCATACACTTGAGTAGATTGAAATAACAGATCACCTCTCACTATTTCTATCACAATTATTACCACCGTCAATCACCTCAAGTTAACGTTGTTAGTCATCACCATCACCAATTTTCATATAAATATTTTAAAATATTTTATTAATGTAATATTAGATTAACGATTTGATGTTTTATTTAAATTTTGTATTTATTATTTTTTCAACAAAAACAAATTGTATGCATTCAAATGTTTAAAAAACAAACAATCTTAACTATTTAATATATTCAAATTTTAGTAAATACGAAAAAGAAAATAAAATTGTGATAGGGGTGGGATGGTTCAATTCTAGTGGATATGGAGGGTAATTCATATTACAAATGGGAGATGAGATCAAGTAGAAACTTTGGAATCAGAAAGAGAGAAGTAGTGAATTTTCTAAAATCAGTTGTTGTTGAGATACAAATTACTTAGCCTCTAAATTAATGAGCAAGTCGGCTTAGCTGGCACATTAGTTTCAATTAGTTACTAATTAGTTATTTTTGTTATTGTGTTAGCTTTATTTTACAGCAACTACTTGTGATTTGAAAATACACATTTGTATAAATTGTAAATTGGCAAATGAGATAATTCAATTTTTTCCATTCTCTCATTTACTCCTGATCGATCTCAGAGCTCTGCTCTTCTCCTCCATTTTCTTTCTCTCGAAGCTTCTTCAATGGAGATCTGAAATTCTCCACAGCTTAGCCTTGTTTCAACATGGTATCAGAGCTCTAAAATTCATCTTCCGCTCGTCTTTTCCGCACTCATTCTCCTCTCAGTTTCGTCTTAATTTCTAGCAATCATGGAACGCAATATCGATCAGGAGTCTGCTCCTCACATTCCAGTTCAGAACCTTGCTGCAAGTCCTCAAATTCCAGTTCAGAATCTTGTTGCAAGTACATCCAATGCTGCTTTCTACATGCAACCATCTGAAAGCGCCAGATCTGCTATTGTTCCACTTGTTTTTTATGGAACAGGTTATCGTTCATGGACACTGAAAATTCTTCGAGCTCTGTCAGTAAAGAATAAGACTGGTTTCATCAATAGAAAAATTGCAAGGCCATCTCTAGATTCAGCTGCCTTCGCCCAGTGGGAACGATGTGATGATATGGTCACTTCGTGGCTTCTCAATTCACTGTCAAAAGACCTTGGCGACAGTCTGCAGTATGTCAATAATGCAAAGGAAATTTGGGATGAATTAGCTGACAGGTACGATCAAGCTAATGATGCTAAATTGTATCAATTGCAACGCGAAATCAATGAACTCACTCAGGATAATATCGATGTTACTGGTTACTACACCAAAATGCGAAAATTGTGGGAAGAACTTAGCACCCTAGACACTAATTCTCAGTGCACATGTTTGTGCACCTGTGGTGGCAAGTTGAAGATGCATAAGGCTGAGTTAGACAGACGCCTCATTCAATTCCTTATGGGATTAAATGAGGTATACACGATAGTTCGGGGTAGCATATTGATGATGAACCCCTTGCCTACCATGGCTATTTTATTACAGGAAGAAAGGCACAGAGAGGTCAAACCTCATGGCAAGCTCAACTTTGATTCCACTTGTTGACACCACAATTTTGACCGACCTTTAACCATTTTAGGACTATATTCGATTAAATACGCATTTTAAAATTTACTTAAAGTTTTTGAAGTTTTAGTCGATTTTTCTCAAATTATATATTTTAGTATCGTTTACTTTATAAAAATATCGTAAATATTATAATATTTTAAAATTATTAATGAATTTCAAATGCTTTAAAATTTAAATGATTTTGTCAATTAAAATGTTTGGCTCTTAAAATAAGAATAAGTTTAATTGATTTGTTTTTTTCTTATTTTTAATTCACTAATTTATTCTTACTTGTTTATATTTGGTAATGGAATATATTAAAATATTTTCTGATTTTGGCCCTCCTTTAAAATAAGGAAAATAGTATATTGATTGATTCCTCAAAAATATTTGTTTACCTTATGTGTTCCCCCTCTTTGCTATATAAATAAGACCCCCTCCCTTCATTATTTCACACACTCATTCACTCTCAATCACAAATTCTCTCATCACTCTCCCTTCTCTCATTGCTCTCTTGCTATTTTAACAATCATTAATATTTCGGTAATTATTCAAGGGTTCTTCTTTGCTATCTTATTACTTTGTGTTCGAGTAAAGGTTGAATCAATTTGTTTTGCTTAACGGTTAGTATTCTTAACATTCACACTATCTTTACATTCATAATTTGTGTAAGCTATTGTTTTTTTTTTATATGTAGAATTCGTCATTAAACGATTGCATATTGTCTCACCTTAACTAACAAGTGTGATTACTTGTGTAGTTATTTGATTACTTTGACAGGTTTCATACTTGAAGTTCAAGTTGAAGATTAACTGAAGAAGGATTTATTTGTTTATTGAATGTATATATATCTCTATATTTTTTATTTTTCTTCTATTTTATTTATTCGAATGTTGTAACAATTGTAACTCTAAAGATCATATAATAAAGTTATTTGGGGGGTCGTCTAGGGGAGGGGGATTTATATACTTATTTGTTCGTTATAATGTTTTAGAAATCATGCCTACAGGTTTGTCTTTAACCACCTAGATTTAATGTTTGTAGGTGTTATAATCTAATCAATTTTCAATTTTGCTTGACGCTTTTGTTAATAAGTCTTAAAAAAATAATAACTAGATTCCGTTAATTTTTTAATGTTAAAATAAAATCATAATAATTTAGTGACTGATTAGGTGTTTTTAACAATGTTATAATTTTAGCATCATCTTGTCATATAGAAACCATGTCTAAGGTTTGATTTTGTTCATAACATTTAAATTTACAAAATTATGCATATATGTGTTACTTTTTTTTGAAACACCTAGAAATCATGTCTATAGGCTTGTAAATAAACTCTTAACATATCCATAAAAATGAAGATTTCTGCATTCCTTGCAATATGTTATTTTCTTAAAATTTTAATGATACTAAATCATTTCATGCATTTAACAAACTACTTGGCTTTTGAATATTGCATATCAAAACCTTTGCATTTAATAAATTTACCACCTTAATGTTCTACCAGCTTTTAGTACTTACAAAGTTTTGCAACATATTTTTCTTAAAAGTCATCATTCAATCTTCCTTTGAAATTTTGGATTGATTATGACATTATTTTTGAAATAAATTACAAGTACTGTCTCCTAACCTATCGTTAGTGGGAAAGTCAAAGGAACTACGAGGTCTAGTTCCAAAAAATTTTAAACCCGACGCATCCTCGGAAGTATCACCTACCCATGATTTAAAAAAGAATTATGTGCATTTATGTGTAAATGTTTATGTGCCTACATGTGAACTAAAACTTTTAAATCATTTTTTAAATAAACTATTTTTTTAGACCGACCTCAAATCAAAATTGTTTCTATGGTGGAGGAGCGCGATCAATAATATCGTGGCATCGTCCCTATAAAGAAACAAACATTTTTTTAAAAATTCATATTCAAAACTTGCTCAATTTTCAAAACCTTACTTTTCACATATTAATTGTTTAATATTTATAAATTTTGTTTATAACTTAGTCTCATGCTTAAATAAAATTAAACTTCTTCATTTATTGCCATCACCTAGCCTTGCATGCTTAAATTAATAGTATTAATTGTTTTATATTTGTTATCACTTAGTAAGATTAAATAAATTAATAAATTAAACGACCTTGATTGCTACTTGTACCCACATAGATTGCATGAGATACGGCCGGGACCCACACTTGTGGACCTCGAGGGATGCCTAACACCTTCCCCTCGAGGTAATTTGAACCCTTACCCTAATCTCTGGCCCGTTGACCTTAGTTAGACTTAGTTAGGCTAGATAGGTGCCCTAACGCGCCTTAATTCGTTAGGTGGCGACTCCAAAACTCAAGATCCCAAAAGAGTTGTTAGGTCGTGCACAAAACCCGTTTTCTGCAAAAAATGGGCGCGACAGAATGGCGACTCCGCTGGGGACATTAGGTTCTTACCATTACGTGTTAACTGCTTATTTATGTGGGGTTTACTTTATTTTTGTCATTTCACTATTTGTTAGGTGCTTACTATGTTTAGCTTATTTTGTTTCCTTATTTATTGTCTTCTCTCCATGTTCCACCCTTTCTCTTTTCCTTAATTGTTTATTATCATGTTTCACCTCTTCCCTTTCCCCTTATTTGCTTACATGTTTAGTCTCGTATTCTCCTACTTTATTTGTGTAGTTTTCATATCTTTATATGTTTCATTCCTTTATTCATGCTTATTTATTTATTTATTGTTTATAAGCTGCCTATATGTTACCGCTTTCCAACTTGAATGCTAAATGTTTATTGCTTTGATAATTGGCATCCCGCTCATACTTCCCCCAATGGGACCCTCTTCCTTTTTTTATTTTGTTCTCGTGATGTTTGTGCCTTTGCACCTCTCACAACTACTCCATCTTATTCAAATACCCATTATAGAGAGTCGGCATATGCGTGGACGTAGTGGATAGTTTTACTACCGCGAAGCCACGAGCGTCTCTCGCATAGAATCCTTCTCATGTCTGTGTCAAGCCAACTCTTAGAAGTCCTGGTTAAGTCATACATGCTGCACAAACCCTAGGTGGTTTGACCCTTGGTGTCAATCCACATAATTAGTAGCCACATATCGTCTAAAGGGCCCCAACACCCTTAGACAAATTGCATATTTATGTGTCAACGTGATCATGATAATTAAATCAAGCCAACATTGTCAAAATGGAGTTTAGATGTTGTTTGTTACTTTGTTTGCAGAGTCATGGCTCACCCTCACTTTCCAAACACGCAAATGGTGGTCAATGTTAATCCCATTTTGAAGACTTGGTGGAAAGATATTCAAAAAAATCGAGAGAGTTAGAAGCAAATGAACTGTAGGCGGCCTCACTGCTTTGATCTCCGTAGAGTCAGATCGTCACTTATTCAAGGCAGAGAGAAGATGGGCTAGCAACCTCCTCAACACCGATTATGTCATTATCCCAGAAATGAGGAAGCAGATTGTGCCTAACATTGGAGAGCAACATAATTGAAGTTTTTTTTATTATTCTTTTTATTCCCCATATGTTATCCCTAGCCCTTTAGTTATCTCTAGATTGATGTAATAAATAGAAATTATTCAATAATTGAAAGTCGTTTTATTGTCTAACTCTAAACTCCAAATTGACAAATAAGGCTTGAATTAGTTATTGTGCATCACTTATGTGTCGCTTAGGCCTACCTCTGGCTCAACGAGGCTCTTTTGCATTTAGGTCGTTTATCTTAAATAACGTGTTTGATATCTCAATTTATGCAATGTTCTAACTTGGGTTTTATTTTTTGCTTTTATTTATTTTACCTTTCCCAATGGTTGATCTGTAGACCATGGTTTATCACACGCGATCAAAGGTCGTTTCCTCTTCTTCCGACTGAGAATTGCAAATGAAAAAGTGAAAGGGACTAATGCTAAGGTTATGTGCAAAACTATTGAAAAAGTGTCTTTCAGACAAGTTGGTATCAAACCTTGAGCAGAAAATAAAGAAGTTAGAAGAAGAGTTGTTGGACATGCGTGAGTGGGCAAAGTTTTTACTCTCTGCCAATCCAACTTTGGAGAGGAACATTCACTCTCCAAAATAATCTTCCTCCGGATTACTCTATCTCTCAAAGTCAATCGAGCTCCATTCAAATGCTTCTAAAAACATCTACTTTCCAAATCACTCATATCCTCCGCAAACACCATGCATATGCTCCTAAACCTCAAACTCTTACTACCTCTGCACCAAGTTCCTTGGACCATGCACCTCTCATGCTATTTCCAAACCCTCCATATCAAATGTCTCTGTACCAAAGGCCTCCTATGCCATATCTTTTTGGAACTACGTCAGACCTGATTCCCGTTTAAGAGGGGATACGTAGGCGCTCCTATGGGGTTCGGTCTTATTATAAATAAAACTTTCATTTCCCCCTTTTCTATTGATAACTGGGGCAGAATTTTTGAGAGGATCTCAAAAATTCCATCAAGATTTCTCCTGGCACATCTTCATACTGGGGCAGAAATTTTGAGTAAACTCAAAATTTCACCAAAATTTTCTTCTCAACAAGCAGTCAGCTTACAACGAAGATTAAATGATAGCTCCACTTTTGAGACAGATGTTGTAAAGTCTCAACCTGTGCCATGACGCTCAAAGAGGTGTGGATGGCAAGCCAAAGGAGCACGCTGCGCCAAATCATGGATACAGATCAACCTCCCCCCTTTAAACTAACTATTTTTCTTTGAATGTAGAAAATACAGGTACATATACAAAGGCAACTGCAACAATCAACATCACCACATTTGAGCCCGACATATGACACTCGATCCTTCCAATAAGGCGGACGCCCAAGCTACTGTATGCCCTCAAGCAACTGCTGTGCTGACAAATTACATTATGCCCGATATTGCATCATTTTGCACCTACGCCTGATATCACACTATGCTCAAAGAACTACATCATTATGTTATGCCCGAGAATGCCGAAATGCATCATTTCATGTGCTTGATATTGCATGAGCCCGAAGAAACACATTATTGCATGTGCTCGATATTTCATGTGCCCGAGGAAATACATCATCGCATATGCCCAATATTGACTTATGCTCGAAGAATTGCATTATTGCATGCGCTCGATATTTTATGTGCCCGAAGAAATGCATCATTGCATGTGCTCGATATTTCATGTGCCCGAGGAAATACATCATCGCATATGCCCAATATTGACTTATGCTCGAAGAATTGCATTATTGCATGCGCTCGATATTTTATGTGCCCGAAGAAATGCACCATTACATATGCTCGATACTGCATGTGCCCGATATTACATTGTGCCCGAAGAAGTGCATCATTGCATTGTGCTCGATATTGCATGTGCCCGAAGAAATGCATCATTGCATGTGCTCGATATTGCATGTGCCCGAAGAAATGCATCATCGCATTGTGCCCGAGACTGCATTGTGCCCGAAGTTTGCATAAGCTCAAGATTGCATCGTGCTCGAAGTTTACATGCGCCCGAATCAAATCAAGTCACAAGAGTATCAACAGATGTCAAAAACAGATACGCTCTCTTTACTCATTATTTATATTCCAAAGGCGTCATCCTCCAAAGGCGTCATCTTTCATGGCCTGCGGACTTCATGTCATGGCCTGAGGACTTATTTTATGCTTACCATGTCCCTAAGGTATCATAGTCTAAAGGCATCATCCTCATGGCCTGCGGACATCATATCATGGCCTAAGGGTTTAATTTCTGTCTATCATAATCCGAAGGTGTCATAGTCTAAAGGCGTCATTTTCATGGCCTACACATTTTCATGACCTGAGGATACACCCTGCATATCATGGCCCTAGACATCATAGCCTAAGACGTCTTTTTGCATGGTCCTAAGGCAAACATTCATGGTCAATATGGAAAATTGCATCATGTTTACATTTACCGCTTATTCTGCTCTAATTACTCTATTACAAGTTACAGTTATGCAGATTACAGACAAAGTCGCCTTCTGAACGGTTGTTCCCTTGCTTACACACAAAGGCTTCGACAAATTCTTAACTACTCGCACTATCGTTTCGCTTCTCATCCATCGTTCAGGCTACCATGAATATACCTTCGGATTCAACTCGCCATTGTGACCTACTGTCTCTTCATCTAGGCTCGTCCGCCTTACAATGCGACATCTAGGCTCGTCTGCCTTACAATACGACATCTAGGCTCGTCCGCCTTACAATGCGACATCTAGGATCGTCCGCCTTACAATGTGACATCTAGGTTCGTCCGCCTTACAATGTGACGTCTAGGTTCGTCCGTCTTACAATAGGACATTTAGGCTTGTCCGCCTTAAAACGATATTATGTTTGTCCATCTTATAGGACATCTGGGTCGTCCACCTTAAAGGGACATTTAGGTTTGTCCGCCTCATAGGACATTTATTCGTCCGCTTTATAGGATATATAGGCCGTCCGCCTTAAAATGACGCTTAGGCTCGTCCGCCTTAAAATGACGTTTAGACTCCCCTTACAACCAACTTTTTTCTTATATTATTATATCTTTATAATATCAAATCTATTGGAGTTTGACGTTATTCTTCAGAGATGGGTTTCAATCCTTCAAGAAGATAAAGACTATCAAGGCTTGCACTACGTCTCAAACAGATACGCTTTTATCACTTCTTGTCTATTTAGAACTTATATTTTATTATTATTGGTCATACTTTATCTATTTATAAGCTAACATTTTATCTAGAATTTGCAGATATGATCGATCGCCCTTGATTACAATTATCATGCTATCCTCTATCACAACAATGACTCTATCAATTCTTTGCTACTCATACTCTGAACCGTGCTCAAAGGCTGATTACCTTATCTACAATGCTCTTCTCGCTTCTCTGTCATGCTGTTAGCCACTCTATCTCTCTTCTCGCTACTCTAATCTTATCCATTCAAGACGATATCGTGCCTTTCAAATACCTTAGCGCTCTTTCAACTTTTAAGAGTTTCATTTGCTCTTGAATCTAGAACTACACACGACCTGATTCTCGTATAACCAGAGATATGTAGGCGACTTAAAACCAAAGTCTCGGTCGTACCCTTTTTCAACTCTATATCGTTTCAATTGACCCCACTGATATCTGTCGTCGGTCGGACAAAATCGGCTACTAAGTCAACGTTGGTTGCCTGACAATTCATTCTTCATTCTCAATCAACCAAGGGGCAGCTGTTGACACCCAATTTTGACCGACCTTTAACCATTTTAGGACTATATTCGATTAAATACGCATTTTAAAATTTACTTAAAGTTTTGAAGTTTTAGTCGATTTTTCTCAAAATTATATATTTTAGTATCGTTTACTTTATAAAAATATCGTAAATATTATAATATTTTAAAATTATTAATGAATTTCAAATGTTTTAAAAATTTAAATGATTTTGTCAATTAAAATGTTTTGGCTCTTAATAAGAATAAGTTTAATTGATTTGTTTTTTTCTTATTTTTAAATTCACTAATTTATTCTTACTTGTTTATATTTGGTAATGGAATATATTAAAAATTTTCTGATTTTGGCCCTCCTTTAAAATAAGGAAAATAGTATATTGATTGATTCCTCAAAAATATTTGTTTACCTTATGTGTTCCCCCTCTTTGCTATATAAATAAGACCCCCTCCCTTCATTATTTCACACACTCATTCACTCTCAATCACAATTCTCTCATCACTCTCCCTTCTCTCATTGCTCTCTTGCTATTTTAACAATACATTAATATTTCGGTAATTATTCAAGGGTTCTTTCTTTGCTATCTTATTACTTTGTTCGAGTAAAGGTTGAATCAATTTGTTTTGCTTAACGGGTTAGTATTCTTAACATTCACACTATCTTTACATTCATAATTTGTGTAAGCTATTGTTTTTTTTTATATGTAGAATTCGTCATTAAACGATTGCATATTGTCTCACCTTAACTAACAAGTGTGATTACTTGTGTAGTTATTTGATTACTTTGACAGGTTTCATACTTGAAGTTCAAGTTGAAGATTAACTGAAGAAGGATTTATTTGTTTATTTGAATGTATATATATATCTATATATTTTATTTTTCTTCTATTTTATTTATTCGAATGTTGTAACAATTGTAACTCTAAAGATCATATAATAAAGTTATTTGGGGGGTCGTCTAGGGGAGGGGGAGGGGGATTATATGCTTATTTGTTCGTTATAATGTTTTAGAAATCATGCCTACAGGTTTGTCTTTAACCACCTAGATTTAATGTTTGTAGGTGTTATAATCTAATCAATTTTCAATTTTGCTTGACGCTTTTGTTAATAAGTCTTAAAAAAATAATAACTAGATTCCGTTAATTTTTTAATGTTAAAATAAAATCATAATAAAGTGGCTGATTAGGTGTTTTTAACAATGTTATAATTTAGCATCATCTTTTGTCATATAGAAACCATGTCTAAGGTTTGATTTTGTTCATAACATTTAAATTTACAAAATTATGCATATATGTGTTACTTTTGAAACACCTAGAAATCATGTCTATAGGCTTGTAAATAAACTTAACATATCCATAAAAATGAAGATTCTGCATTCCTTGCAATATGTTATTTTCTTAAAATTTTAATGATACTAAATCATTTCATGCATTTAACAAACTACTTGGCTTTTGAATATTGCATATCAAAAACCTTTGCATTTAATAAATTTATCACCTTAATGTTCTACTAGCTTTTAGTACTTACAAAGTTTTGCAACATATTTTTCTTAAAAGTCATCATTCAATCTTCCTTTGAAATTTTGGATTGATTATGACATCATTTTTGAAATAAATTACAAGTACTGTCTCCTAACCTATCGTTAGTGGGAAAGTCAAAGGAACTACGAGGGCTAGTTCCAAAATTTTTTAAACCCGACGCATCCTCGGAAGTATCACCTACCCATGAATTTAAAAAAGAATTATGTGCATTTATGTGTAAATGTTTATGTGCCTACATGTGAACTAAAACTTTTAAATCAATTTTTTAAATAAACTATTTTTTAGACCGACCTCAAATCAAAATTGTTTCTATGGTGGAGGAGCGCGATCAATAATATCGTGGCATCGTCCCTATAAAGAAACAAACATTTTTTTTAAAAATTCATATTCAAAACTTGCTCAATTTTCAAAACCTTACTTTTTCACATATTAATTGTTTAATATTTATAAATTTTGTTTATAACTTAGTCTCATGCTTAAATATAAATTAAACTTGTTCATTATTGCCATCACCTAGCCTTGCATGCTTAAATTAATAGTATTAATTGTTTTATATTTGTTATCACTTAGTAAGATTAAATAAATTAATAAATTAAACGACCTTGATTGCTACTTGTACCCCACATAGATTGCATGATAGATACGGCCGGGACCCACACTTGTGGACCTCGAGGGATGCCTAACACCTTCCCCTCGAGGTAATTTGAACCCTTACCCTAATCTCTGGCCCGTTGACCTTAGTTAGACTTAGTTAGGCTAGATAGGTGCCCTAACGCGCCTTAATTCGTTAGGTGGCGACTCCAAAACTCAAGATCCCAAAAGAGTTGTTAGGTCGTGCACAAAACCCGTTTTCTGCGAAAATGGGGCGCGACACCACTCCCCTTCATGTGAATGTTGCTACCAGTTCTAGCACAAATTTCAGGACAAACTATGCTTCTTCGTCCTCTAAAGGAAATGGGGAAATAAGCCTCCTAATAGGTCAAATATCTTCTGTGAGTACTACAAAAAGGCTGGACACATGAAGGATAAGTGTTATAAACTTCATGGCTTCCCATCGGATTTCAAGTTCACAAAAGGTAAAAATGCTTCAGGAACATCAGTTGTTGCTCATGGTTCTCGTGATAATTACAAAGGAAAGGGCCCTGAAGGTAGTGAAGACAGATATGTACCTGACATGAGGAATACAACTATAACCAAGCAGCAGATTGATCAGCTGGTTAGTATCTTAGAACACATTCAGACTCAGGAAGGAAACAATACTGGGAATTCATCTAGAGAAATTGCAAACAATATTGCAGGTGGAGCTGTGAATTTTGCAGGTACTCTAACCTGTTTTTCCTCAATTACTGATATTGGTTATTTGTCATGTACGTGCTCCCAGTTTTCAAATAATTCATGGATCATAGATTCCGTAGCCTCAAACCACATGACCTTCGACAGAACATTATTAATTAACATTAGACCATTACCCTACCCTTTTTAGTTACCCTACCAAATGGCTATAGAGTAAAAGTGACAGAAATTGGTGATGCATGTCTGAATTCTTCATTAACTTTGCATAAAGTTCTGTTTGTACCTAGTTTTAAGTTCAATCTGATATCAGTTCATTGTTTAGTTTCTCATGATAAAAGAGTGATCAGTTTCAACTCTTTTTCTTGTTTAATGTAGGGCCCTTCAATGAAAATCCCTCTGGAGATTGGTAAAGCACATAATGGACTATATTTCTTGTGTTCAAAATGTCACATTCCTTGCCATAACACCAATTTCCTAACTGTTGGATCACGCAACAAAATCTCATCTGTTCATTCTAGGTTACATTCTGTTTCTAGTAATCCTAGTTTACTTTCTAATTCTGCAAAATTCCAAATTCTTTTTCATGTAATTCCTTGTCTGATGTTACTATTTTGTCTTGTAATGAAAGATCATCTACTGGTATGAATTCAAATTTTGATAATCCTCTCATGTCATGCATGTCTCATGAAAACAGTATTGATCATTTATGGCATAATAGACTAGGCCATGTGCCCTTTGTCAAAATGAAAGGAATCTCTTCTATTCCTATATCCTTCTCACCAAAACAACCTTTTGTATGCACTGTTTGTCCCATGGCCAGACAAACAAGATCACCATTTCCAATAAAAACCACCACTTCCAGCCATAAATGTTTTGACCTTCTTCATCTAGATTTATGGGGACCCTACCATGTACCTACTCATAATGGCTACAAATACTTCTTGACAATTATTGATGACTTTAGTAGGTCTACATGGACTCAACTTCTTACTTGCAAAAGCAACACTCTCCAAACCATAAAGTCTTTTGTGTCCCTTGTAGAATACCAGTTCACAGTTACTATTAAGTCCATTAGAACTGATAATGGGTCAGAATTCATCAATCATGAGACAAATATTTACCTCCAAGAAAAACGAATAATACACCAAAGATCATGTCCATACACACCACAACAAAATGGTGTGATTGAGAGAAAACACAAACATCTTCTTGAAGTTGCTAGAGCACTACTATACCAATCAAAACTACCTGCTAGATACTGGGGAGAGTGCATCCTTACAACAACCTAGTTGATAAACAGACTACCTAACTCATTTCTCCATAACAAAACTCTTTTTCAAGTGTTGTATAATAAACAACCTACCTACTCTCACCTTAAAGCCTTTGGCTGTCTTTGTTTTCCTACTCTCAATAGTCACAAAGACAAGTTTGAACCAAGAACTACACCTCACATATTTGTAGGATATCCTTATAACACAAAGGGGTACAAGGTTTTAGACTTGAGCACTAAGAAAATACATGTTTCCGGAGATGTGTCATTTTATGAAATGTTTTCCCTTTTACTTTTTCTGAAGTTGATTCTAGCTTTTCTACAATATTGAAAAAGTTGAGTATAAATCAGAATACATTGCACTCCACTAACAGTAGTCCTAACAAAGTTCATATGATGGATGATGACACCACTATTATTATCACTAATACTGATCAGCCTAGTCCCACATATCTGCCCTCAACACCAAAAAATAATACCTCACCATCCTTAAATGAACCAGATATAGTGAATCATTCCCCACCAACAATAACTACTCACTAACACCAACATCAAAACCTTAGGAGGTCCAAGAGGTCACATATCATTCCCACCTACCTACAGGATTATAACTATTCTTTAACCTCATTACAATCCCAAAATTCAAGCTCTTCATTTCATTATGGTTGTAATACCAATCACGTGTCTCTTACCAGTTTTAACCAGGATAGTCAACATCTTGTTAACAAAATTTCCCATGACATTGAACCATGTTATTGAGGAGAGTAGTAGTGATAGATCCGCTTGGCCAGCAGCAATGACATCTGAGTTTGAAGCATTATATTCTAACATACTTGGGAGATTGTTAAGTTGCCTGCAGGAAGAAAACAATAGGTTGTAAGTGGGTAAACAAGATCAAACACAAAGCTGATGGGACAGTGGAGAGATATAAGGCCATACTTGTGGTGAAGGGATACACTCAGCAGGCTGGGATCGACTACAATGAAACTTTTCCCCAGTAGTAAAGATGACTACTGTCAGGCATTGATTAGTATAGCTGTGAAAAAGAACTGGAACATGTACCAACTGGATGTTAACAATGCATTTTTACATGGAGATTTGTGTGAAGAAGTTAACATGGACATACTCAAGGGCTCTAAGTGGAAGACACAGGTTTGTGTTGTTAACTCAAAAAGTCATTATATGGGCTAAAACAGGCAAGTAGACAATGGTATGACAAGTTTGCTCAAATGCTTTTTTGAAGAGGTTATTCCCACTCAGACAGTGATTATTCTTTGTTTTATAGAAAGGCTAGTGTTTCTTTAGTGTTTGTTGCTGTCTATGTTGATGACATAATATTGACAGGAACAGATGTTAATGAAATCAACTCTTGAAGAATTTCCTTCATGATCAATTCTAAATAAAGGACTTGGGAAAACTTCATTATTTTCTGGGATTAGAAATACTTTACAAGGACACCGGGGTTCTGATTTCACAGAGAAAGTTCACTACAGATTTGTTGAAATAATTTGACTGCACATCATGCAAACCAACCATGTCACCTCATGAATCCACAGTGAAGCTCAAAGAAAATGAAGGAGCTCTACTAAAAGATCCAACATTCTACAGAAAATTGGTGGGAAAGTTAAACTCCTTGACTAATACCAGATTGTACATAGCTTTCAACGTCCAACACCTTAGTCAGTTCCTTCAATCTCCTAGGGAACCACATCTTAAAGTTGCTTACCATGTCCTGAAGTATCTTATGAATGACCGTTGTTTGGGGATATTCTTATCCAATAGCACCGATTGCACTATTACTACCTATTACGACTCAGATTGGGCTGCATGTCCTGATTATAGAAGATCAGTGAGTGTTTATATTGTACTGATGGGAGACAGTCCCATTTGTTGGAAATCCAAGAAACAAGCAACGATCTCCTTGTCCTCGGCAGAAGCAGAATACAGAGCAGTTAGAAAAGTGGTGGGAGAATTGGTCTGGCTAGAAAGATTACTAACTGAGTTGCACTCACCATGTAACTTACATGTTCCCGTATTTTGCGATTCCAAGCATCTGTTCATTTTGAAAAGAATCCCATGTTTCATGAAAGAACGAAACACATAGAGGTTGATTGCCATTTTGTCAGAGAAAATTACAGGAAGGACTTATTGTACTTCATCATATCCCAACTGATGAACAATTAGCTGATGTTTTGACCAAACCTCTGCCAAGCTCTAAACATTCCATTCTACTGCACAAGTTAGCTGTGAGCTACTCACCTCCAACTTGAGGGGGGGGCTGTTGAGATACAGATTACTTAGCCTCTAAATTAATGAGCAAGTCGGCTTAGCTGCAGATTAGTTTCAAATTAGTTACTAGTTAGTTATTTTTGTTATTGTGTTAGTTAGCTTTATTTTACAGCAACTACTTGTGTGATTAGAAAAATACACACTTGTATAAATTGTAAATTGGCAGATGAGATAATTTGATTTTTTCCATTCTCTCATTTACTCCTGATCGATCTCAGAGCTCTGCTCTTCTTCTCCATTTTCTTTCTTCTCGAAGCTTCTTTAATGGAGATCTGAAATTCTCACAAGCTTCTCCTTGTTTCAAAAGTTGTAGAAGCCCACATGCCCACAACAACTATCGTGTGCTGATATTCTCATTTTGGCTGACCGTAAACTATTTTTTGTTTCTGGTGGTCAAGAATTCAGGTTCCTTTGGGACGCAGAGATTCTTCCAAACCACCAAATTCATCACTTCCTCCCTCAAACTTGGGAGTCAGTGACATGCTTCATCTTTTTGACCAAAAAGGAGTCTCACTTGAAGAATCGGTTGCCATCAATGGTACGCACCTACCTATCATATTTCATCTAATGTGAAGGAAATTGATTGTATTGAAGTATTAACCTAATAAGGGAATACATGGGAGATATATATAGGAGAGATATGAAGGAGTATAATCCTAATAGGATAGACTAGGATTAAGGAGTACTAATCCTAATAGGACTAGGATTAGTACACAGTAAATACTAATATTATTTAATACTATGTTTTAATACTATCTGTTATTATCCCCCCTCAAGCTGAGCTGAGCGAAGCGAACGGAAGCTTGGAACTGAGGTAATCGTGTTGTCGGCTCGGGAGAGGCTTGGGAGAATATCAGCCGGTTGTTCTTCAGTGGGTACATATTGCACAGTCATGGTGCCGGCCTGAACTTCATCTCGAACAAAGAGACAATCGGTATCAACATGCTTCATTCTGGTGTGTAGGACGGAATTCTTGGCCACAGAGATGGTTGATTTGTTGTCACAATAGAGAGCAGGAACAGTGTGAGTGGTGGGCGGAGTTCGCGAAGAATATATGTGACCCACATGGTCTCAGCAGCAAGAAGAGAAAGGGCGCGATATTCTGCTTCAGTCGAGGACCGAGAGACCTTGGGTTGTTTTTTTTAACACCAGGAGATCAGGTTCGGCCCAAAAAAACGAGAAACCCCGATGTTGATTTTCTGTCATTTTTATCATTCGCCCAATCTGATTCTGAGAAACCCTGAAGCTCCAAGTCCCCGGGTCAAATGAGTAAACCACGACCAAGAGTGCCAAAAATGTACCTGAGAATGCGTTTTAGACAATGGTAATCATGTTCACTTGGTTGATGCATGCGCTGAGCAACTCGGTTGACAGCAAACTGGATGTCAGGACGGGTAATAGCCAGATACTGTAGAGCCCCAATGAGGCTGCGGAAGTGGGTGATATCGGCAAAGGGGGTGTCGGCTCCATTTGTAGACGAAGAGACTGCCATCGGTGTTGGTTGACTGGTGCATTTTTCCAATTCACCTATCTGCAACAGATCTCGAGCATATTTTGACTGATGAAAAACAAGCCGCTGCCTGTCCGAGAGACCTCCATTCCCAAAAATAATGTAATGGGCCAAGGTCCTTCATTTTGAAGGTAGTATGCATAGCTCGAGTGACATCCTGAATGAGAGCTGCAGTAGAGCCTGTAATAATGATATCATCTACATAGACAAGAAGAATGACTGTACCGTGTGCTGAATGTCGAGTAAACAGACTCGTGTCGTGTACTCAACACGTGAAGCCGAGTCCCTGGAGGAACGTTTTCAGACGTGTGTACCAAGCACGGGGGGCTTGCTTGAGCCCATACAGAGACTTCTGGAGTTTGCAAACATGTTGAGGGAAGCGGGGGGGGATAAACATAGCCCGGTGGTTGCGTCATGTTGATAGTTTCATCAAGCATGACATGAAGAAAAGCATTGGAAACATCAACTGATTGATGAGCAATTGTTGCGCACGGCGAGTGACAGTACCAGGCGAATGGTTTCCTGCCGAATAACAGGACTGAATTGTCTCGGAGTAATAATCAGCCCATACTCCTGATTGTAGCCTTTAGCAACCAAACGAGCCTTGTACCTGGAAATACTGCCATCTGCATGGTGTGTTTAATTTTGTACACCCATTTACAGCCCACTGGGTGCCGCCCATGGGGCTTAGGTACAAGAACCCAAGTTTTCTGATCAGTCAAAGCCTTAAACTCGTCATCATAGCATGACGCCAATAAGCATTTTTTGAGGCAACAGAGTAGGTTGTTGGTTCACTATCGGGAAGGGGTGTATTTGGTAGTATGGTAGCCTGAAAGGTTTTGGGTTTAAAGATACCGGCTTTGCCACGGGTTAAAATGGGATGAGATTGGGGGGTGGCACGGGTGGTGGTGATTCGGAGGTGGCCGGGAAGGACCAAAAATGGATCGGCTGGGGATGTTGGGATGGTGTGGGTATGGGTGGTTCGGGTTGGTTGTGAGTGTGGGTGGTGGTTGCGGGTGTATTGTGGGTGACGGTCGAAGGGGTGATGAGGGGTGGTTGGGTAGGGGGTAGAGGTGTGGGGAAGGTGGTGAGGGGGTGAGGGACCTGTGAGTATGTTGGAAAAAGGGGAAGGACGCGAATGAATGATGTATTTGTGGAGGAGGAAATAGACTCGTAGGGAAACTCATTTTCGACAAATTTGACATGACGAGATATATAGACTTTATGAGTTTGTGGGTCAAGAAGTGATAACCCTTGGAGGTAGGATGATAGCCCAAAAAAATACAAGGACGGGATCGGGGTTGTAATTTGTGAGAGTAATATGAGGGCGTAGCCAAGGGTAGGCAAGACACCCAAAGACGTGGAGGTTGGTATAATTGGGAAGTTCTTGGTAAAGGAGTTGATAGGATGATTTGTTGGAGAGAGTGTGACTGGGCTTTCTGTTAATGAGGTAGTTTGCGGTGGCTAGAGCTTCTACCAAAAGGAGACAGGGAGATAAGATTGATGTAGAAGAGTAACCACCGTTTCAATGAGATGGCGATGCTTACGCTCAGACCCCATTCTATTCGGGAGTGTATGGATAGGAGGTTTGATGTATAATTCCCAGGGATTGCAGAAACTGGCCAAAGATGTTATTGACATATTCCTTTCCATTGTCACTTAGAAAAAGTTTAACATGAGAATTGAATTGTGTTTGACCATTTTTCAAAAGTGACAAAGGTGGTGTATGCCTGTGATTTGTGTTTTAGTGGGTACAACCAAGTGTATTTTGTAAAATCATCCACAAAACAAATATAATAGCGAAAACCAGCAAATGAAGGAACAACGCAGTAGGACCCCATAGGTGTCAGAATGAATAAGTTGAAAAGGTGCAGTTGTACGCTTCTCAGATAAAGTAAAAGGTAATTATGAGATTTAGCAATTGAACAGGAGTCACAATTGTTTACATGAATGGAAGAAAAAACCTAATTGAGACATTAAAGAATATTATTTGAGTAGACGGGTGACCCAGACGACTGTGCCACAACAGACTGTGGCCATCAGCCGAAAGAGCCATCGGAGCCACAGGAACGCTAACTGAAACTGGGTGGGCAGACGAACTTGTGATAGGAAGAACGTACAGACCACGCTCACAGGGGGCCTGAAAAATCACCCTCTTGGTAGTATTGTCTAGGATTTGAAAATCATTAGAGGTGAACAAGAGTGAGCAATTATTGTCTTTTGTGAATTGGTGAATTGAAAGGAGATTGGTTTTAATAGAAGGGACGTGGGTAACATTACCTAGGTGAAAGATAGTCGGTGGGGGTTTTAATGGTACCCGTGCCAGTGTGAGAAATATTAAGGGACTGACCGTTGCCAACAGTAATACCATTGGAGCCATGATATGGATTTGGAGCGTTAAGCTTGGATAGATCAGAAGTAACGTGCATGTTAGCCCCAGTATCCAACAGCCATTCAGAGGAAGGGACGGCTTTAGATGCATAATTGGCACGGTTATCACTATTTCGGCTCTCCTTATACCGAAACCAAGCAACGAAAGCGCTTTGTGTCTATTTTCTGACAGATTTGACAAGTTGGACGATCCCGCTCGTAAGTGCCCTGCCCGCCGCTGGAAGATGACTGCCCGCCGTTGCCGAATAAGTGCAGGATGTTGTTGCGGGCTGCCGTGCTGCTGACCATCGTACGGCGGACGACTGCCCTGCCCCGACCGTCGCGCCCGCGGGCTCCGGTGGTTCTGCCGTAGCACACCGCGGCTCCCCTGCCAGCCGCCACCACGGCCCCACTGCGATAGTTCTGGCTTGCGGTGAGGGCGGGGCCGGCTCCATAACAGCGGCTTCTCGGAGAAGAAGTTGCTCTCCAGATCCACGTTGATTTCTTCATTTTTAGCCACGAGGAGAGAGTAGCCAGGTCAACGGGCGTTGGACTGATGCGAACCGCCTGTTTAATGGAGGAGAAGCTGATGGGAGCCCCGAACGACGCACATGACGAGATCTTTTTTGGAATGATTTCGTTCATGGTGTCGAGAGGCTGTGATTGATGATGTGGAGACCTCGTCTAAATACTCCTCCATATAGTTTTCATGCCTTTGGTAATTATGTGGAGACGATCACGCAATTGCAAAATATTAGAGTGGAAATTGATGCATAGCGTGTTGCGAGGGCCGTCCACAGGGCTGAAGCAGAGTTGTGTAGGATCGGACGTGTTTTCGAACCATGGAGAGATGACCGCAATCAAACATGATCGGATCTGGCCATCCACAGCTTTTCAGGCGGCATGGGTCGGATTGGTTTTTTTCTGATTTGGTCCGCCGCGGGATGACTGCGGCGGCGGTTCGTTGCCCCATCGACGTATTTGAGAAGGTATTGGCCTCAAGGTCTGTAAGAACGGTGATTTTCCATGTAGGGTAATTTATGTCTGATAATTTTTCGGAATCAGGGCATGAAGATGCCTGAGAAGGAGTTTAACGCCAGAAGAAGTGAATCGAGAGGATCCACCTCAGTTGTCATGGCTGCCGCCGCCCAGAAGAAGAGAGGGAACGATCGGTGCCCTAAAGAGAGAAAAAAAAACCTAGAGAAAAGAATATCTAGGTTTTCTGGCTCTTGATACCATGAAGGAATATTGATTGTATTGAAGTATTAACCTAATAAGGGAATACATGGGAATATATATAGGAGATATATGAGGAGTACTAATCCTAATAGGACTAGGATTAAGAGTACTAATCCTAATAGGACTAGGATTAGTAACACAGTAAATACTAATATTATTTAATACTATTTATTTAATACTATCTGTTATATAATGCTCCATACTACTATTCAACATGATCTCGAGAGGAAACCAATGAACCCGATGACCTTCCTGAATGCGTTTGATATTTCATCTATCAAATCTAGGGATATCTTTGAAGGTTTTGGATTTGAAATCAATGTTTGTATTTGTTTGTGAATATAATAAAATTTTAATTTTACATTATAATTGGAAAAGTAGGATTCACATTTAATATTTTTTATTCCAATTCTTTTTTTAAAAAAAATATAAAAACTTTACTCATAATTAAGTGTGTATATTGGAAAAAAAATCATCATTTTATATTTTGTAAAATAGGATGTTCGATGTGAATAAATTATGTGTATTATATGGAAGAAATATATTACTAATAGATTACTAGTTATTATTACTATTATTGAATTTTCGGGCCAGTGGATTTTTGTAAAATTGTATTATTTTAATTTTGTTGTTACATGTAATTGAAGGAAAGGGTTATGTGATTTGTAACTGCAACGTCTTAGGATATTTATCTTGTTTATGAATTCTAGTTACTTATTTCGTAACATTCTATTAGAGTTGGATAAGTTTTGATATTTTTTTACAAATTGTAAGAGTTTTCATGTTTACTAGAGAAAATATTATCTGAGAAATCCAAATTGGATGTGGAAGAACCTATATTTTTAGATTAGGCCCTTCACACAATTTGGATAGTGTGTATTTAGGTTTGGAATCACCTTATCATCCTTACAAATGTTGGTGCATGCAGGGCACACACACTTGGAATAACACACTCTTACGCCATATGATGACTCAAAAAGTGATGAACCCAATGAACATGAATTTGAGATATACTTGAAATTGAGTTGTCCAAAAGGCTCTTTAACCTCAAACATTAGCTTTGTGCTAAATGAACCACTAACCCCACCTTTTGTTGGGAATTAAACACACAACACACACAAATAATCTAGAGAAAAGAGAACCGGAACACAAACGGGACACACAAGAATTTAACGTGGTTCGGTTTCCCTACTCCACGACTGTAACAGGAGGATTTTATTTCACTTGTGCTACCTCAGAATTACAAATACAAGGATCATATTTATAGGAAAACCAAATGGTTAACCTAGGTTTCAGTAATGGGTCGGGGGCCGGCGTGCCGCTCACAAGCCTCCACAAAGCCCAACAATCTCCCACTTGGAGGCTTGAAGAATTTCAACTGTCATCCACTTAGAAACACTTGTATGTCTAGTAATCTTTTTCAACTCTCTCCTCTCCTGCTACAGCGGCCTTCTCATCAGTCAACTGAAAGGCCCGTTAAGCTCCCCGAAGCTTCAACACATCAGTCACGGTCCCGCTGAAACTAAAACTGCCCTTGACTCGTCCTCGGTCCCTACCGGCTCCCACTTGAGACACGAACTGCCGGATCCTAGAACTCCCTGAGAACAAACACTCTCCATACTCAGCAAGATATTTTCTGGAGACGTATCAAACAGCTGGAATACTGGTTCTCTTGACCCACTGTCTTCTAGGAGCCTTGGCTGAAGCACGGCCGGTGCTCCCACTGCCACAAACTCCTCTGACTGGTCTTCCTGAACCTTTCTTTGCTCGTTCATCCCTGAATCTGACCTGTGGCTCTGGGTTTCTTTCTTGCAAAGACAACCTTCTTCTGCCCACGAGATTCTGTGAACCGGACTTTGTTTTTCTTCTGAACTGGGACGGTCACTCCCTCAGACGGTAATCCGACAATATACATTGATCCTCTTTTTGTCCACGAGCCATGACAAGATTGCCCCTCACGACCTTCCACTGCCCATGCCCATTCCGAACTTCACATGATGTCCCTGTTCATCCAACTGCCTAACAGAAATCAAATTTTTTCGTCAAGCTTGGAACAACTCTGACATCCTTCAAGGTCCAGAAACCGACTGGCGTCTTCAGCAACCATGTCACCCATGCCCGTAACTCAAGAGCTCTATCGTCTGCAAGCCTTACCTTTCCAAAGTCTCCAATAACCAGATTCTGCAATGCTTCACTGCTGTGGGTAGCGTGAAAAGAAGCACCAGAATCCATGACCCAGGAATCCACATTGCCTCTCACGCAACAGATAAACAAATCCTCGTCGGCGCTGTCTTTTGCAATGTTGACTTGTTTGTCTTTTTGGCATTGATTCCTGAAATGCCCCACCTCCTTGCAGTTCCAACATGTTACACCTGAGCCATCCCGAGCCTTCGACTGACTCCTTCTTCGGTTTCCCTGCTCCCACTACCTCTGTTATTTCCTCTGCCTCTGACGACGTTTAGCATATCACCTGATGATTCTCCAGAACTCCTTCTTCTGACATCCTCGCCAAGAACGAGATCACGAATCTTCTCAAAGGTGAATCCATTAGGTCCCACTGAACTGGCAACTGCTGTAACTATTCCGGACCAACTGTCAGGCAATGATGATAACAGTAGTAAAGCTTGAACTTCATCATCGAACTTAATGCCAACTGACAAAGTCTGGCTAAGATCGAATTCAATGAGTTGATGTGCTCGGTAACTGAATTGCCTTCCTTCATCTTTGTGTTCACCAACTCTCTAATCAGAAAAATTTTGTTTGCTGCAGATGGCTTCTCGTACATGTTAGACAGGCTTCCAAGATGCCTTTCGCTGTCTTCTCCTTAAGAATGTTGAACGCCATTCTTGGTCAACGAGAGTCGGATAACTGACATAGCTTTCTGATCCAAACTCTGCCCACTCTGCATCAGACAATTTCCCTTGCTTGTCACCCAACACTACGTCCAAATCTTCTGAACCAGCAAATCTTCAATCTCATCTTCCACCAACTGAAATTTGTACCATCGAACTTCTCAATTCGGAACTTCCCATCTTCTGCCATCTCAAAGGACTAAATGAGATACTCTCGGTACAACTAAATTCAGATCTTGGTAATTTCGTCAGAAATATTGCACCACAAAAAAAAACCGCAACCTTCGGCAATTCCCTTAACGGCGTCTACAGACAGCGGGCGGCGATTTGGACGATGCTCACGATCTGGACGCTCGTGCTGGATCTGAGGCTCCTCGACGCGGCGGCCACTGGACGGCAGCGGCGTTCTCTGCCTCGCTACTGCTGCGCGCTTCTTCTCCCTCGCTGGCTACGATCTGCGGCAGATCTCCTTCGATCTGGGCTGCCTGTTTCGTGGCGGCTGCTGCTCGCGAATGGCGGTTCCAGATCCTCCTCGGCGTCTTGCACGGCTGTAGCTTGCGAACGGCGGCGGCACACTCCTTCCTTCACACACAGTTCTTCACACAAGAACCCTAGGTGACAATTTCTCACAGTTTGTGTTGCAATGTTGTTGAAACCGCGCTCTGATACCAATTGTTGGGAATTAAACAAACACACACACCACAAATAATCTAGAGAAAAGAAAACGGAACACAAACGGGACACACAAGAATTTAACGTGGTTCGGTTTCCCTACTCCACGACTGTAACAGGAGGATTTTATTTTTCACTTGCTACCTCATAATTACAAATACAAGGATCATATTTATAGGAAAACCAAATGGTTAACCTAGGGTTTCCAGTAATGGGTCGGGCCGGCTCACAAGCCTCCACAAAGCCCAACACCTTTGACAATCACTTCTTCATCATGCCGTGGAGTTCTCAGGATCAACGCTGAAATCCCTTGTCATCGTTCTTACTACTCCCTATGTACAACGTTTTGCAGCTGATCAAGATGCATTTTTTAAGGCTTCTCTTTTGCTTTTGTCAAGCTTTCTACTTATGGAGTTCTCAGTGGTTCACGAGGCATCCATTAGAAGAAGTGGTATGCGTTGAGTTAATGAAAAAATATATTAATTTATTTGGCTACATGC